>JAECUM010048486.1:0-24066 GCA_016617855.1 Megalonaias nervosa
CTTGCACAGTTGATATATTATGATATGTTCCTGATCATTGAGAGTGGAATACAAGGATTAATTAACATACTACTGCACTGATATGTCTAATCCAATCATAAATACCATGGAAAAATGATGAAACATTGAAAATAATTACGAGTACAACTTAATTGAGCAAAATGAGATTGATCTGTCTAGGGACCTGGAAGTCAACAAAACTTTAGATGGGCAACTACCGAATCTATTTCATGGGTAGAAGAAAATATGCGCTTAATTCCAGAACATTATAATATTGGATATAATGTATATATTGGTTTGAAATACTGAATAATTCCAGTAGTTCTAACTTTATGATTAAAGAATATTGGTGAGTTGTTCCAACAGTTTCACTTTGACATGTGCCAAATTTTCATTTACATTGTTTTGTATTATATGCATTTATACAGCTAAGAAGAATTATTCATCTCATATAGAAGTTACATATAATTACATTTTGTTTTGCAGGAAGTTTGAATGAGAGGCCGACTGCTCATCCGGTTTCAGACTTGAACAGTGGTAATATTATTTAATTGCTTTATTATTGAGTGTTTTGGTTCTTCATCTTAGATTTCTACAATTTTTGTACCACCCGACCGTTTTCATGTTTGCCTCTCTTTAAGTCATCTACTGTTTTATTAAGATATACGCTAAGTGTATATTCTTTTGTAGTATTCCAGGATGTTAGTTACATGCACGTGCTTTGATTTGATGAGTAGATCACGAATTGAACTGATTGAGCCATTTCCATGTTCGATTTTACCCTGTGTATTTGCTCATTTGGTCATAGAACTTGGGATGTTGATGCCTTATCAAGAAAAAAGTAGGCAATCAATAAGAGCTCTCAGTATTTTAACATCGTGAATCATGTGAACTAAGTAGTAATAAACTAAATGTCTTGTGAGGAAACCGGGGAGTCCAGGTGAGGAAGGAATTAATCGGAAATTTTAGAATTAAATCGTAGCAGGTCCTCAGGCACATTAATAGTTGTACTAAATTAATATAGTTTTAATTTCATAATAAATTTATGGACTAAATTACAATATTTATAGAGTGATAAGTCCATACTGGATGATTGGCAAATATGTATGAGGATATCTTTTTCCGATAAGAAGTCTATTCCAAATAATCATGCAGAATGAGAGGATTTGTAGTTGTTTTCAAATTGCAGTGCTTGTTAATTCCCGAGTTACTCTAGGCTATCTTGCATTGTATTGTGCTGTGTGACATATGTGTTTTCCTTATTTCTAAAAATACAACATGGCGAGGTGGCCCACCTTTTCTCTTCCGGATGTAGTGGTTGTATCCGCGAATAGTTCTGTTAATCGCTGATGTACCTGCCTAACAATTTTCAAACACTCGCGTGGGGGCACATCTGCTGGCTCCATCTGCGATTTGTAGGATTATTTAAACGTGGACGTCTCCTTACGCGCACGTGGAATATACTGCTGAGAAAAACACTCGGATTCAAAATTAAATAATAATAGAGGGTGAGGGCACCTACCTTTTGCAGCCGCCAGCAGAGGTTGTAGACGCGCGTGGTTTAATGTAGTCGTTGACAGCATGGCTACTGGTTCTCGAACTGTGTAGGTGGGAATATTTACACGAGCACGCGAACACCACGCAGGAAAAGCACAAACAAAAGTAAGTTATTAAAAATTTGTGCGTGGCTCCTCATCAGTAAAAACAACACGATGCTGGCAGCAATGTGTTAATCAATATTTCTGGACTGTTATGTATATCGATGACCATAAATTTTAGTGATTATGTATAGCTGGAATTGGTAGGGTCTTTTTTAAGATGTTATCATTGTACGTTTGTAGGATCCATAAATAGATGCTTACGTACGTGTTGACAGTTATTATTAATACAATTAGTAGTAAATATGTTGCCAAGTTTCGGGCTTTTTCCCATTGGACCCATCAGGTGGGTTCTTTGAAGAATTAAGTTATTTCCGATTAGATGGGTTCGATCATGTGTGTTCTTTTTACGCTGTTGGAGATTTGCAGTTTGTCTAGTAGCAGTAATGACAATATGCCTGTTTTATCATTTCGCCTTTTCAGGATTATTTTGGATATTGTTAATTTCTCTTAAATTTTAATTTTTTAGCAATGATAATTAAAATATTTGCTGAGTTTTACAAAACTTGTTGCTTTTGCTTCTTGTTTATGACCATAAAGTAGTAACATGGATAAATGGTGATCGCAGATCGACCGGTGAAGAGTATGCGTATGTATTTCCAAAGACGCTATTGGACCTAAAAGATGTTATGAAAGCTATCAGTATATCTCAGAAGATTTACAAGGAGCACATGCTGCAGCTGTAAACAATAACTTCACCTAGCAAAGTGGTGCGTCAAAAAGAAACCTTATCTTTTCCGAAGTGTAATTTATATATATATATATATATATATATATATATATATATATATATATATATATATATACCGATGTCAGACAGACAGAAATTTGCTCGCTCCATAAGAATAGTTTTAATATTCTTAGCTCACCACCATGCCCTCGATCTGACTTACAATTATATAATCACCATCCACGATCATCCTCAAAGAGGAATTGTAGAGACAAACCCAAATCAAGCCCGTCGTTGAATCGAGTTTTGATCTTGACCGGTCCGTTTCTCACGCGCTAAAGATTTCACCGCATTTGTCATTGCTGCACGAATATCTTCGCGATGCCAAAGACGAGTTTGTTGTCGACAGTGCCGTCCATATTGTTACAAAGTGGCAGTTCATGCAACCAATTACACAAAGAACGACCCGATCATGATATCAAGCCGTAACCCAGAAAATCAGTGGAAACGATATCGAATATGACGCATGCATAGACAACACAGGTTCGTATGAAGTCATCAATCACCTGTTTGATCAAAATCATTTTCTCAGGATAAGATTCATCACTAGCAAAACCGTCAACGACGCCTGGATGAAGCAACAAACGTAAGGCGTCAGCGCAGGCATCACATTTTTGTGCTTTTAAAAGTCATTGCCTCGCGCGCTGACCGGTATCAGCAAAGTCTACTACGAGAATGCTTATCCTGTCACCACAGTAGTATGCGGCATTTACGTGATGATCGAGTCCTATCTTGATGCGCTATTGCCAATGCACAATGACATGATAAACTGCATAGCTCAACGTGTTATTGAGCATCTTACGAACCCGCGCCGCGAACATGGATTGACTGAACAGCGACGTGCAAAGATTTCCTCATGAGAGCACCAGAATGGTGCTAAGCTTTCAGACATTGCGGTGTTAGAAAGTGCAGTTAAGTGTCCGATCGTCGTCAAGACAAATATTCTGCACTAGGTTGGTAAATATCAGCATGGTGGCTTTTTTGAATTTATCCAACACCACTTGCAATTTGTGGCAAAAGTAACGTTATATTCTATGATGGCGATGTTTACCGCACGATCTCTGATGTCACTGCAAATTCTCCAGTGTTGCTTTGGCTCTTAGGTCAGGATTCTCTTATGATACTGTCGACCAGTTTATTCTACAGGCTGGGAATACTATCGAGACCAGCAAACAATCGACCAAATGTGCAGCAAAGGACCCAAACACTCAAATGAAATCGATGATATCGTCAATAATTCATTCGCGAAAACACATAGGAACCAATTAAAAAGAATTCTCTCGTATCGATTGCGGGCACGATGCTCTGCGGAACACTAAATAAATCTAGGTGATGTTGTCAGCGCCAATTTGGCCGTGTTCTATCCGCGAATTTATCAACCGCGTGCTCATCAATGGCTTTCTTTCCGATATCGACGCCACTGGATTTGCCGAGATGAACAGTTTTGAAGCAAGAAATCTTACAAGTCGCAAAAACATTGCCTCCCTGAACCATCCGCGAATGAAACATGTGAAGAGATATCGGAAAAGAGATCGCTGGAAAATTTTTCGCAGGTTCGACTGTGTCGTTGGATTGTTATTGATCAGGCACAATTAGATTTTCTGGTTGAGGACTGTGTTAGCAAAGGCGTGTTTTTTTCTAAGCATAGCACAAACATGCTAGGGACCAAGGATATCCTCTCATACATCATAGATTACCAGGATGGTGAGCAACCACAATACAGACATCTGAGATTCTCCATGCTTGTCTACGTGAGGGTCAATTTCTTATCGATGATCTAAAGATTTCCTACAACTGCGATTATAGTTGCCAGTGATTAGTTTTGCATTAGTCTGATCCATTGCCGCGAGAAAGACATTCCCGTGCTGAGGTAGATGAGAACGTGTTGTCTTAACCCTTCATTGTAGTATGCCGAGGATAAACAAGTCACTTGGGAAGATGATTTCAGGTAGCTCCCGAATACACGATATGTTCGCTTGAGAATCAAGCAAGAGAAAGTGCAACCCTTAAAATGGACAGATTATACGGCTGAGAAGGAATATGTCTTCAATAATAATCTTGCGTCGATGTCAACAGCTCAGTTGGTGTGAGATCTATTTGCGCGTCATTATTATTATTATAATTATTATCGTGTGCAGTGCGTGCTCAGCCATCTAACAAAGTCATCATCAGCAACGTGCAGAGCCTGCAGTCCACCGTGGAACTTTGTCAGTGGACAGTTGTTCACAAATGTGTGACATGGTCTGAAGAGCTCCACAGCAACAAGAAGAGTTAGCGGCCTTGTCCCATCGGACAAGGTTGACTGCACAACGACCCTGTCCTGTCCTAAAGCGGTTCAGTGTGGTCCACAGATGACGTGGAAGGTTGAAGCCAGGAGGGCAGACAGATGGCTCAGCTACGAGGGAGTGGTTTACAACATCTGTTGAAGACCACTCAACACTACATGCCGAAATAGCTGTCATATCCTCCGGCAATGGACCTAGCCAGATTGGGTGTATCGAAGTCAAGCGGACTGCTGGAAGTGAGGTGATATCCATGTACAGCGGAAGTTTCTCACTGGCTTAAACCTTAGCCAACATTTTTGTGGTTGCTTCCTGGCGATGCAGATGTGGACGAGGAATATTGCTGAATACTGGCAGCCATGGTAAAGGAATAGGATGTAGTGTTCCAGAGATCATGCATATTGTTGTGTTGAGCTGGACATCAATTAACTTAGTGTGGGATGATCGAGCCCAGACAGGAGTGCAATACTCGGCTGTCGAATAACAGAGGGCCAGTGCTGATGTCCTCATTGTCTAAGCTCTAGCGTCCCAGGTTGAGCCATCCAGTTCGCGGAGTAGGTTGTTTCGAGTGCTAAGTTTTGCTGCAGTTTTCTTCAGGTAGTTGTAGAATGTCAGCGATCTGTCCAGAGTCACACCAAGGTATGTTGGTGTCGGGTCGTGTTTTAATGGGCAGCACCATTAAGGAGGATGCAAAGCTCACGGTTTGCATTTGCATTGTTAAGGTGGAAGACCCTGGAGACCGTCTTTGTTGCACTTGGCTGTAGCCGCCATTTCTTGAAGAAGCCCGTCATATCCTCCAGGTCCTTGTTCAGTACCCCCTCAAGCTCAGCAAATGAGTGACTTTGCTTCCCGATAGCAATGTCACCTGCATACATGAATTTGCGCGACTTTGTTACAGGTAATTGATATAGACATTGAACAAATTTGGCGAAAAAACAGACCCTTGTGGGAGTCCATTAGTCTGACGCGCCCACAAGCTGCAGCTCTCTCTGATGTGTAGTCTGAAGCGTCTATTGCGATGGAACAGTTCAATAGTCTCAACTATCCAGCGCGGCAATACTCTGGAAATTTTCAACAGCAGCCCTGCATTCCAGATCGTGTCATATGCCGCTGTTAGATCCAGAAAAACAACTCCAGTTTTAAGGTTCCTCTGAAACCCGTTTTCAACAAATGTAGTCAGGGCAAGGACTTGATCGCAAGTGCTACGGCCATGCCTGAAGCCTGCCTGGTCAACAGTTATGATATTTTCCAAGTCAGGACCAATTCCTTGGAGAATCAGGCCCTCCAGTACCTTAAATTAGGCTGAAAGCAAGGAGATCGGCCGGTAATTCGCCTCATTGTTGGGATCTTTGCCAGGCTTTGGTATCGCAATAATATTTGCCTGGTGCCACAAAGTCGGCATGCACATTTTCCTAACAACCCGGGTGTAAAAAGCAGCAAGCCATTCTTTTGCCTTCGGGCCAAGATGCTTTAGGAAGTCAGGAAGGATGTTGTTATAACCTGCTGCTTTGCCTGATTTGATAGCACCATTTCAAGTTCTGTTGTTGTAAATGCCTCTGAAGTATTTTGATCTAGTTCATCTGAGTTCCCACGGCAGTATTGTGGCCATTCATCTCGTATTTGCGCGTCATAAACATCTTTATCTGAATGGCGGATATGAATCCGGTTGAATCACGAATGAAGTCAACTTGTTTCGCAACCAGTACGTGATCGTGTTACGGCACACACAGACTCGCACGAGAAATGATACATAGACACGTGAAATCACAGTCATCTCAGTTTCTTTCGATTTTGGGGTGACACATGGGACCCAGTACGCACGTGTACAAAGTGCATTCCACGGTTTATTATCTGGAATCATATCTATACGGTTCCCAAAACATTGCAAAAAGTATAGAAAAACACTCACATGATTGCGTGTGGGGATCAAGGTCAACCACCTCCGATCGCGAGCGAGTCTTCTCACGACTAGTTGGAAGGTAACTTTGATTATTACATGGAAGGCCACGATGATTATCGTGCTAAAGACGAACAACTGCGACAACTGTAAACGCACATTCGCTTGAAATCAGCTCCAATTCAGTACACAGAGACACATTCCAAAGACCGAAAGAATTCCTGCACGACATCATCGTCTTTACGCGAAAATAAGTATTCGTCGATCTTCAGCGGGGAGTGCTCAAGTCTCAACGAGCAAAGTTATCATCGATTCCTGTCTGGTTGTTTTATCGTTCGAAATATATTGGTCGTAAAATTATCTGGCACTGATAAAATTCAGATTCTCGTTTTAAACTATATCGTACACGTGCCCACGAGTACTGTCAATGCCGTATTGAATCCACGAGCAGTGACAAATCGCCAGTAGGTAAACTGTTGGGCTATAAATCGTATGATTGGAAACCGTCGTAATGATGTCTCAGATATTCAACCATGGTCCAGAACGCATAAGGAATGACAATATTGCATCCAAAACACGTTTGGTTCATTCCTACGCATATTGAATAGTCAAATTTTGCATATCTCGCGGGTTGCATATATATCATAATTGTCCAGGGTGGTTTAAATTGTTGCTGATCCGGCCGTCATAAGTGCGCGGATAACTGCCCTCGTGCCATAGATTTGCGCGTTAATTGTAAAAACAATAGCGTGATACCACGTGGCGACCTAGAATGTCAACTGCATTCTCCTGTTGGCAAAACAATCACTGCCGAAAATGTAACGTCGAAATGGCATAGGGTTATCGCCCTGGTGATTCTATATAGTTCACAATTGTCCGTATTGAAAATCAGCTATGTCAAGCTGATGTGCCTTGAGCACATCCGCGGTCGAGATGCTGCTATATTACAAATTGGCCCGTGTTAATACCCACGTGGGTGGTGTCACTTTCTGTTCCTCACGGACAAAAGCCATGCTCATGTGTTCCTGGTTCTCCAAAATAATGGATCACCAGTGCATTACTGCGATGGATCTCGTGCAAAACTAAACTGTAAATTGAATCAGTGACTCTCAGAGTTCCACCATCTAGTTCTCCAAGCCTGTACAAATATCTCACGATGTCGTATGTCTCAGTATGGGTTCATGGAGACCGATCAATCCTCCGAGAGTCCACCTTACAGGTGTTACTGATTCCTTTTATCACCTCTGTGTGTCTCATCGCGATCGTGCGCACAACATCATTGTTAAACGCCAATAGGACACGAAAAACATTTTCTACTAATTCGTGAGATCGCTGTCCACTCTGCATTGACGTTTCCCGCGCATATTGATGTCCAAATAATAGTTCCGGAAGTGTACGATGGCTTCATCGCGATGAACACTAACATGTCCATGTTGAATCTTTACTTGCTTGCATTAAATCAAAACAGATACTGCTCTGTGAACATCTCGGCTCGGATCAAGCTGCAGCAGCCGTCACCAAGCTAGTGGTACCCGTTCTTGGCGGTTTTTTTTGGACGTCAACGGTCCAGCTTCTTTGTAACAGCAAGCGACATCGGCTACTGTGAAGCGCATATTTGTAAGTGTATCTAAGTACTTTGTCGTGTAGCAAATACGAAATATCGACTTGATGAACTTCACTGGGTGGTCAAATGTTGAACCATCCTTGTGGGATTGTTTGTGTTGTTGGTAAATAAATCTGACATAATGCTTGTCAGGATCACCAGTCTGGCCCGAATCCTCTATCGATTCGCGATGCTCTCGCTGATTTCTCAGTCGCGATAGTGAATTTAAATTTACCACCTGAACGTTACAAATCGATTCCATTACAATATCGTGCCACCCATCAATATCTTGCCTCTCACCGCTGTGGTTATTTATCATGTAGCAAGTCGTACGCGCAGTTTGTGGTCCTTCATTGTTTTTAGCTCGTTTTAAACCGTACGCCAGCAACATGTCTGTCTTGCAAGTGTTTCGATGACTTATTCAAAATCGTGGTAAGAGCTTGCGGTATCTGAGGATTAACCGGTTTCATTCTAGCGCATGGTTGATCGCGAGATTCCAACCAGATATCAAGCCGAGTACCTGTTCCACAGTAGTTGTATCTGGGTATGTGTATTTCTCCGGGATACTTTGACCAGAGTGTTCCTGGTAAGTTACACAGTCGCGATGCGATGTCGCCACACGCGATTAATGTTAACGAATTTATATATTTTGGTCACACCGTGCACTCGTACCAGTCATAGATTGTCTGCCATTCAGTGTGCGTGTTTCTTCGTGCGTTTTCGTCCATCGAACACACTATTAATTCTTGCAAGTTTTTCACTCAGATGATGTTGAACATAATTGAATTCTCACCTAAGACACGGGAGCCAAGAAAGCACCACGCGGCATTTCCACATTCGGACCTGTGATCATCATAGGGCCCTCCAGATTAGGGAAAACACAGTTGTTGCTTATACTGGATCATGTGATGGCTCACTTATGACAAACTGTACATGATAACATCGTCGGCAGTCGATCGGTGATATTACAATGTCCTCAAGGATTTCAACACTCTCTGTGGACAAGAAAACGAGATATACAATTGGTCGAATTTATCACTGATATAAATGATACACCGTCCATCGGCGACTTTGACGGATCCGTGCTTAATCTTGTCGTGTACAACGCCTTCTTGTTGGGAAACCATATAAATCCCGTACGAATATTTTCTCGAGAAAGTCGCAAGAATTCGAATGGGATTTATGTGACCCAGCGGTATATCCAGATCCCGAAAGTGATCCACGACAACACCAAGATGCTCATGGTTTTCAAAGACACGGATGCTCACATTTTAAGAAATATCTATGTCACGTGGTGCTCGGGCTATACGGATCACAAATAGGTTAAACAGTTTCCTCGGACATGCGCAGGCTACCCCACACGGATTTGTCACGAAAAAGCTCGCTGACCAACGCAAGCATTACCCGATCGGTGTTGAGAGGATTTATAAGGTCTTCATCTACACACATATTCTAAAAACATACATGGTAATAAAATACAATGGCACAAACACGCGTAAGTCAAACCAAACGATTAGCACGGCAACTATTAGAAACTATGCTAAAATATTTGCTCGCAAATGAGGCTGTCAAGCAACAGTTACAAAATCGCAAATAAACTCGTGAAGACTTCACCGCTGGATTTTAACAAATATTTGCTACGCTGATCAAACCCGACAAATCACTGCCGCCACGGGTGCGAACAAAAGGCTACCACAGAAGGGTTAACGAAGCAAATCGAGTAAGCCAACACGACCATCGATGAATTAAGCAGGGCAGTATAGGACATCGCCGACATGGTAAGAAAACCGCCACGAGAAAACGTTGTTGAAAGTTTAAGTGTGTAGTATTATTATTCATATTTAACCATGTTTTAAACTTTTCCAATCACATATACAAACAATATAGAGGAAACAAACCTGAAGCGTTCGTCCTCATGCTAAGACTGATTTAATATCTACTGACTGTTAACATCGCTCGATGGAATGGTGAACGATGTTAACAGATTGTCCCAGATATGCGGCAGGTTGTAATGGCCCCCGTCCATGTTTAGCGTCGATTTGTGCACACGGATGAGCTTGAACTTGATCTTCTATGATCATTAAATGATAATGTTCATTAAAAGAATATAGAAGACCAAGTTCAAGCTCGTCTGACGTATCACTGCACATCCACACTGTTTACCTTGGCCATACTGTAACTTCAAACTCCTAGATCGAGAACAACCCTGGTTTGAGCGGTGGAGTTAAGGAATCGATTTTCATCCGTGCGCACAAACCGACGCTGAACAGGGACGGGGGCGGGTACAACCTGCTGCATATCTGGGACAATCTGGGACAATCTGCTAACATTGCAGCACAGGGAATGCTTGTAGAAGACATCTCTGCGTTTGAGGCAACCGCATCAAGCTCAATGGCGCCTACTAACATTACCAGAGAAATGTGCAATATTTCGTCCAAGAGATTGAACCAAATGGATTTTTTGAGAGCTGAACGGGATGAAAAAGATTTCTCAGATTGACATTATTTCCTAACAAACATCAAGAATAATAGTGCGTACAACAGAGATACAAGGCCGACCCCTGCGGTACAACAACGTGTGGAGATGCTACTGTTCGGTAGTTCTGCTATGAAAGATTTGCATTGGCCCAGTTGATTTTTTGCACAAACATTCGCATTAAAAGAACTGATTCAACTTTATATATATATATATATATATATATATATATATATATATATATATATATATATATATATATATATATATATGAATATGATAATATAACAACAAGAATAATAATAATAATTATAACAATAACAAACGTTTTCTGCATTTCTTCTTCTTCTTTTTGTTTTCGTCTTCTTCTTGTTATTATTATTATTATTATTATTATTATTATTATTAACTGAACGCAGCATTGTTAACATGCTGTCCTTCAAAATGTTAAATGCGTGCTGAACGAGCCTTCTGTGTACTGATGGTACCCTCTCTATATAATGATTACTCATGCCTTTTACAGCTTCCATGGGACACATTAAACAACGATACTTGATAATTTGATGTATCTTTGTTACAACCGCACCCTTGAAACGAAATGTGACTTTGACCTGCACTTTATGCTTTACTTCCATCATTTAAGTATTTGTGCTTATGATCAAACTGTTTTATTTGTGCTAGACCTATATAGATCCTAAGCAGAAGGTCTGTATGAGCATAGTATTTTGCGCTATCAAATTATAACCTCTTCTTTGATATGGTTGAATCGAATGATCTTCTTATTTACTTTATGTCTTTTAT
The DNA here is from genome assembly GCA_016617855.1 of Megalonaias nervosa. Lineage (NCBI taxonomy): Eukaryota > Metazoa > Mollusca > Bivalvia > Unionida > Unionidae > Megalonaias > Megalonaias nervosa. The sequence continues at coordinate 11,447 of JAECUM010048486.1, forward strand.
GCCCTGTCACGGTAGGCTGTAGGCAGGTAAGTGGGTTAGTGAGTAGGTTTGCAGAATATATCAGCACAATATTGTCCATGTAATGCCTATTTAAGATTCTAAAACTTAAAATTTTGAGATGATGAAAAGCTCCAATGTACATATCAGAAATTGCAGAAGAAATGTTCTGATAGAAAAGGGTGCAAGAGCACTTTAGTTTAAATTTATTTTCAGCATGAAAATATTTAATATGGCTAACGGAGAATAGTAAAAGGAGAGGTAAGCTTTGTAGTTGTTGATTACAGGTTAAGGAGGCACATAAGAAAATGATGATTTGTGATGAAAATATGGAAACTTTCTCTTGAATGAAACTGCTGAGTTTGATTTTGGAGATCATACCATTATTGTTGAGGGAAAATATCTAAATCGTTGTAAGGTGGTCGTTTAGAAATCAAATAACTGTATTTTATTCAGAATACCTTTTCAAATACGTTGCCCAATTTTACCTCGCAAATCCAGCCGTCCCAGGCTAAAACTCATCTGTCAAGAATCAATCCTTATCCTTCTTTGGTGTATTTTTCCAAAGTTTTGATAATCTTTTCAGTTCCTTAGTCGATTTCATGATTGATAGCCTCGGGGTCCTGGATTGTACGATCACCAAAGTTTATTCACCGTATTGCGATTTTTACCGCATTCTCGTCACGATTATGCGGTATAATTAGATGCGGCTGAGGAACAATATCCACTTAATTATTGAGGTACCAGAGCGTTATCACCACCGGTATGATTCCTGAAATCACATTTGCTAGAAGTTTTTTAGCGTTTTCGCCTGGTTTGTGTGTTTGTGGCATGATTGCCACACTCTGGATATAGAGCGTCTCCTGGAATGATATGTTCCTGATCATTGAGAGTGGAATATAAGGAATAATTAGAATGATACTGCACTGATACGTCGAGGCAACAAAAATCTTTGTTGATATATCTACGCAAGAGAGTATTCTTGGACCATGTCTCAATACATGCTAGTAAACAAAATTTTAGCTTTGCAGCTACTGAATATATTACATGGGTAGAAGAAAGTATGCTCTAAGTCCAGAAAATTATAATATTGAATACATTTTATACATTGATTTCGAGATACGGAATGAATTCAAGGAATACTTGAGGGATTATTCGTTAGAATTTGTAAATCATGTGAGAAATATGAACGTGTTATATGAACTTCAGAAACAATTCATTGAACACAAAATAGAATATAAAATCAATACTACTAAAACGACTATGTACAATTTAAACAAGAAAAACTAGGTAATTTACTAAAGGGTGTTAAGGTTGTACAAGAAATTAGGCTCACAACTAACGATGTTGAGAAGAATTTCTTGAATTGATGACTTTTACAATAGCATATATTTGTTAAGTGGATAGAGAAGACGAGAGAAAGAACTACTAAGCATTTTATCATAAAATAAAGTGTGCAATATTAAGGTGATTCGATTTGAATCAGATCATTTCATTAACAATATTGGTCTGAAAAAGCATTGTATTGAGACACAGGAAAGATTCTGGTGTTGATTGCATTGAATTTCAGACTCGAAGTTGGATTTACTATGCCACGGACGGAAATTACTTTATATATTCATGAATATTAAAAGATATCATCCTGTTCAACAAATTAAACATAATAATAATTTATTAATTTTTTATTTTTCCAAAAATAAATTTACAGGATCATGTCAGAGACTGTTAAGTCCACATAATTCTATTTTGAAACAAGATACATTATTTGCCTACCATGTGAATGCCTCGCTGACCAAAGTTTAGTGACTTGGACTCTTTGAGATGCTGTCATGTACAAATTTCCAGTAGTTCTGAATTTCTGATTAAAGTTTATGGGTCAGTTTTGTTATAGTTTGACTTTGACATGTGCCAAGTTTTCATTGACACTTTCGATTATTATATAAGTGCATTGATACAACTTAGAACAGTTATTTATCATATATAGAATTTATAGGTAATTACATTTTGTTTTGCAGATAGATCGAATGACATACAGACTGTATATCAGCCTTCCGATTCTGCCAGTTCTAGTGGTAATATTTAGTTTTCACTTTATTACCCAGTGTTTGTTTTTCCTTCTTATATTGCTACATTTTTACCACCCAACTGTCTTTCTGTTTGCATCTATTTAAGCCATTTAATGTATTACTGGCATATGCACTAATTGTAAATTTCTGTATTCATGGATGTTAGCTGCATGCATAAGCTTTGATTTGATGAGTCTATTAGGAATTTATTGACTGAGCCATTCCTATGTTTGACTTTGCTCTTGTATATTTGCTCATTTAGTTTCATAGAACTTGGTTTGTTGATGCTCCAAACAACGAAATATTTAGGAAAAGATGAACTGCAGTATAACAAGAGCTCTCTGTAGTTTTTTGACACTGCCAGTCCTGTAAACTCAGCCATAATAAACTGGGGGCCTGTGAGGAAATTGGTGAGTCCAGGTGACGAAGGAAGGACAAATTAGATGTTTCAAATTAATATAGTTTTATTTTCATAATAAATTTATGGACTAAATTACCATATCTATCGAGTGATAAGTCCATACTGGATGACTGGCAAATATTTATTAGGCCTCTTTGTCTGATAGGAAGCCTACTCCCTACACTTTGAACAAGTTATTAGTCTTATGTCCAGGAATAATCATGCAGAATGAAATGATCTTTAGCTGTGTTCAAACTGCTTTGCTTGTTAACTGTTGAGTTACTCCAGGCTTTCTTGCATTAAATGTAATGTGAAATGGAACAAATTATAATATGATAATTTTATATAAATGATAGTTGACATTAAATAAAGATTTTACAGTATGGAAACATTTTCTGCAAAGACAGGGACTCCCTTATAAAAGTGCAATAACCGTGCATTATCAATAAACAGAATCTGAACAGAATTTATTGTGCTGTATGCCGTATATGCCTTCATTGTTTCCAAAAAGCAACAGGGTTTTCGTGGCCCCATCTTTTCTCTTCCGGATGCAGGGGTTGTATCCGTGCGTTCTGTATAGTCGTTGACGTACTTGGGTAACAATTTTCAAACGTGCGTGTGGGCATATCTACGGGTTCCATCTGCGATATGCAGGATTATTTACACGCACACGTGTCTCCTGCTGAAATAAAACATGCAAATGCAAAATTAAACAATAATGGCGTCAGAGGGACCCTTCTTTTTCAGCCGCTTGTGAGGGTTGTAGTCGCGCGTGGTTTTATGTAGCCGTTGGCGTACCTGGCTAACAACTTTCGAATTGCTTGTGTGGGTACATCTGCAGGTTTCGAACTGTGAAGTTGGGAATATTTACACACGCACGCGAACATCTCACAGCAGGAGGATTATTGTCGTGCATAAGCAAAAATATGCTTTTAAAAAATTATAATATTACTATATATGATTTGAGACAATCAATGTGCGTGACTTCTTAAGAGGGAAAACAACGCGATGCATGCGGCAATGTGTGCATATTGCTGGATTGTTATGTTATGATTATCTATAAATGTTGTAACTTTTATTCATGACTATAAATTGTAGTGATTATGTATAGTTGGATCTGGTGTACGTGCATAGGGTAATTTTAAGATGTTAAGATTGTAATTTTGAGTAGGATCTATAACTCGATTTTTACGTACGTATTTACAATTACTAATAATGATATTAGCAGTATATATCTTGGCAAATTCGGGCTTTTTCCTTTGGATCGGTCTATCAGGTGGGTACTACGAATTATGTTTTGTGACATTGGATGAGTTAAATCATGTGCGTTCTTATTACGATTTTCGAGAGTTGCAGTTGTCAGGTAGCAGTAGTCATAATATGTGTGATTTACCATTTCGTCTTTATACAAATGGCTAGGACTGGACAAGTTTCTTTTTCTCATTTGTTGTGTTTCTGTTGTAATATAAAGTCTGCAGACGTATTTTATGCTGGGTTTAGATATTATTTGATAGGAAATATTTGTTTGGATTAATCAATGGAAATAGAAAGTGCTAATTAGACTATAATATTTTTCTGAGACGATTGTGAATTATTCAAATGAGTTCTGGACAAAAAAATCTTGACACGTCAGAACCTTTGGTGGACCAATATAGTCAGGATCTGAAATTTATACGGACCATTCCATTCGTTTGGATTTTATATAACTTTTTCATAATTATTTTGGATTCAATTCACAATACTTTAAGTTCCCCTTAAATGTTCATTTCATGACATTGATAACTAAACTGTTTTAAAGTTTGCTTCTTTCTCTGACTTAGTTTATGACCTTAGAGTAGTAACATGAATAAATGGTGATCGGAGATTTCCTGATGAGGATTATTTAGACCGACAGAAACTTGTTCGCTCCATAAGAAAAATATTTTAAGCTCACTGGAACCGTACAACCTTGGCTTAGATTTTTCTTGCAATTAATAATCTCCGTGGGGCAATCTAAAAGGCCCCCCCCCCCGAAAGATGAGCTACAGAGACAATACCAAATCGAACCTGTTGTTGAACTGCGCTTTGATCTTGACCGGTCTGTTCCTCACTCACTAAAATTCAACGGTATTTGTCAGTGATACACGAATACCTTAGCCATGATATAGATGACTTTGTTGTTGACGGTGCCGTCCATGTCTTTATAAAGTTGTAGTTCCACCAACCTGTTACACAAAAAGAACCCGAGCATGATATTACGGCTTACCCTAAAAATCAGTGGAAACGACATCGTCTATGACGCACCCATAGATGACATACGTGTGATTGGAATCATCAATCACCTGTTTGACCCAAACTATCTTCTCAGGATTAGATTCATCACGAACGACAACGTCAACGACGCCTGTGTGAACCAACAAACGTAAGGCGTCAACGCAGGCATCCCATTTTTGTGTTTTCAAAAGTCATTGCCTCGCGCGCTGACCGGTATCAGCAAAGTCTGCTACGAGAATTCTTGTCCAGTCACCACAGTAGTATGCGGCATTTATGTGATCAACGGGCCTAATCTTGATGCGTTCTCGCCAATACGCAACGGCGTGATAAACTGTGTAACTCAACGTGTTATTGAACATTTTAGTAACGAACATGGATTGACTGAACAACGACGTGCAAAGATTTCCGAATGGGAACACAAGAAAAGTGCTAAGCTCTCAGACACTGCGGTGTTATAAAGTACAATTAAGTGTCCGATCGTCGTCAAGGCAAACATTTTGCACAATTTTGGTACATAACAGCATGGTGGCTTTATTGAATTTATCGAAAACAACGCAGATGCGTTGACTCATTCCTTGCAATTTCTGGTAAAAACCAACGTTAATTTCTATGATGGCGATGTTTACCACGCGATCGCTTATGTCACTGCAAATTCTCCAGTGTTCCTTTGGCTCTTAGGTCACGATTTTCTTCGGATACGATCGATCATTTTGTTCTCAACTCTGGGAATGCTCTCGAGACCAGCAACAATTCTACCAAATGTGCAGCGAAGCAGTCAAACACTCAAATGAAATCGATGATACCGTGAATTGTTTATTCATAGTCATGTCCTTGACGGCCAATTTAAAAGAAAAACAGAAAACTGCTGTAGACCAACTATAAAGGGTATTCTCAGAGATGTTAGCGATCTCGTGTCGATTGAGTGGATGATGGTCTCTGGATCACCAAGCTCAACTCGATGATGTTGTCAGCGTCAATGTCAACCGTACATACAGAGATTCGGGCATCCCACGCATGAACTCACATGCTTGTCCATCAGTGGACCTCTTTCCGATATCAACACACCTGGATTTTCTGAAATGATTAGTTTTGAGTTCTGTCCAGATGTCCGTCCGGTTTTCCCTGGATGGTTTGGACGGCATTTCAATATGTCTGATCCCGATGAGAGATTAAGAAATGCGCTTGGATCGGATGAATGTTTTAATGGCTTCAATACTCAATGAATTTTTACTGATCAGGCAGAATTACATTTTCTGGTTCAATATTGTGTGAGCAAAGGCGTAGGTTTTCTAAACAAAGTGCAAGGAACCAATGATATCCTGAAATACATCTTCGATGTTAACAGCCACAATACACTCATCTGAGAATCTCCAAGCATCAATTTGTTATCGATGATCTACAGATTTCCTACAACTGCGATTACAGTTGCCACTGATTCGTTTTACATTAACCTGATTGATCTCTGCGACAAAGATATTCCCGTGCTCAAGTTGGTTAGAAAGAATTGTCATAACTCTTCATTGTAGTTTGGAGTGGCTAAACAAATCACTTTGGAAGATAATTTCAGGTCGCTGTCGGATACACGATATGTTCACTTGAGAATCAAGCAAGAGAAATTGCAACTCTTCCAAGAAACAGCAGATAATACGATTGAGAAAGAACATGTCCTCATGAATAATCTCGCTACGACGTCAACAGCGCAGCTTGTGTGTGATCCATTTGCGCGTCGTAAACTTGTTTATCTGAATAGGGGATTGGAATGCGGTTGAATCACGAGTGAAATCAACTTGCTTTGTAACCAGTACTTGATCGTGTTAGGGCGCACACAGAGACGCGCGCGAGAAATGATACACAGATACGTACAATCACAGTCAAATCAGTTTCGTTCGATTCTGTGGTGAAACATGGAATCCAGTACGCATGTGCAAAAGGTGCATTCGAATGGTTATTACCAGGAATAAGATCTATACGGTTCCCAAAACCTTGCAAAAAGTATAGAAAACCACTCACATGATTGTGTGTAGGGATCTAGTTCAACAACCTACTATCGGGATTGAGTGTTCTTCAAGACCACGACGATTATCATGCTAAAGACAAACAACTGCGAAAACTGTAAACGCTCATGCGCCTCAAATCAGATCCAGTTCAGTGCACGGAGAAACATTCCAGGGACCGGTATGAAATAATTCCTGCAGGACATCATCGTTTTTTCGCGAGAAGAAGTGCTCGACGATCTTCAGCTAGAATTGCTGAAGCCACATCGAGCAAAGTTGTGACTGATTCCTGTCCGGTTCTTGTATCGTTCAAAATATACTCGTCGTCAAAAATATCTGGCACTGAAGAAATTCAGACTCTCGTATTAAACGTCATCGTACACGTGACCGCGGTGACAAATCGCCAGTAGGTAGTCCATCCAGCGATAAACTCTGACAATAAACTGTCGCAATGGTGCCTCAGATATCCTGTCACAATCCACAACGCACAAGGATTGACAATATTGCATCCAAAACACGCCTGGATCATCGATACTCGTATGGAAAGGTCAAATTTTGCATATTCCGCGCGTTGCATATATGTCACAATTGTATAGGGTGGTTTAAATTTTTGCTGATCGGACTGTCACAAGTGCTCGGCCCTCCGCCCTCGTGCGATAGACTCGCGCGTTAATTGTAAAAGAAATAGCGTCATACCACATAGTGACCAAGAAAGTCACGGAGAGTGAGATTTAACCTCAACGCCAATTATATGCTCCTGTTAGCAAAATAATCATTGTCGCAGATGTAACGTCGGTTATCACCCTGGTGATTCTAAATAGTTCAACGTGGATCGTATTAAAAATTAGCTATGTCAAGATGATTGACCATGAGTACAACCGCGGTCGAGATACTGCTGTATTTACAAATTAAGTCTGTGATAGTACCCACGTAGGTGGGGTTATCACTTTCAGTTCCTCACGGACAATGCCAAGCTCAGGTGTTCCTGGCCCTCCAAGATAATATTTCACCAGTGCGTTGATCAAGCAGAATTAGTTTTTCTCATTTGGGATTGTGTGAGCAAAGGCGTGTTCTTTTCTAAGCAAAGACTCAAACATGCCATGGAGCAATGATATTCTCACATACATCATCGATTGCCACGATAGTGAACAACCACAATACGCACATCCGAGATTCTCCATGCTCTCGTGCGTGGCATCAATCTGCCATCGGTGATCAACAGATTTCCCACAACTACAAGTGTCGGCGAGTATGCTTGATGATGCGTTAAAACCCAAGAGTAGCGACGAATCACCAGAAGCCAAATCGTCCAGCGATAAACCGTCTGACAGAAAGCTCATACTAGTGTCACAGATATTCAGTCCACAACGAACAAGGATTGTCAATGTTTGGGCGCATTTTGTTCACTCCGATGTTGTTCAACGTAATTGATTTCTCAAGAAAGCACCATGCGGCATTTCCTAGTTTCGTCTATCTGATCATCATTGAGCGTTCCTGATCAGTGAAAAACCGCTGTTTCTGAACTTGATGATGTGATGGTTCACGTGGTATAAATTGTACCTGATATCATAGTCGGTTCACCATCCGCGATCCTACAATGTTCTCAAGGATTTCAAATCTGTCTCTGCGCACGCAAACCAGGCATTTCCCAATAAACATCAAGAATATTCGTGCGTTAACCGGGGATACAATTCCGACCGTTGCGGCACAAACATTTGAGTAGATTCCACCGCGTCCTTCAAAATGTTAAATGCGTGCTGAACGTACCTTCTGTGTACTGAAGGTACCCTCTTTCTAGAATGATTACTATGGCTTTTACATGTTCTAAAGCATGAAATCATGAAACTTGATAATTTGATGCATCATTGTTACAGCTGCATTCATAAAACTAAATGCCGCTTTGACCTACATTGTATGCTTTACTTGCGTCATGTGTGCTTATGATCAAACTGATTCATTCGTGCTAGACCTATCTAGATCATAATCAGAAGGTACTTAGAAGTATTGTAATTGGAATTTGCAACAAGTATGTTTATTCAATTTTAAAAGTTTCCTTTAATGACTAACATTGTATATTGTGATTGGTTAGCTTTGGGATATTAACTGTGTATTGTACTTGTAAATGTGTATATGATTTAGGTGAGTGGGCACATTGCTTTTTGTACCAAGCCTCACCTATAATGGTTAATCACGGTAATTAATGCTGCATGAAATATGAAAGAACATGGCAGTTACTCCAAAATTACTCAAAGCCTGTGACATTTACCCAATAGAATCTGGCTTCTAGCGGTCAAGAATTATAATAACTTTTCCAGTAGATTTTAAAGAGGTTATTTTAAAGTTATTAATGGAATAGTAACATTAATCTGTCTCTATAAAATTATTCCCTCTACTTTGATATGATATAAATAACTGTTCTTTTCATTGAATTATGTTGGGAGATGACATTTAAATAGTTGTGGGGTGGTCATTTACAAATCAAATAATAAAACTATTTTTTTTTCAAATACAATATTCGATCATAATACCTTATAAAAAAATAAGACTACCTCGAAAATCCAGCCCTCCCAGGCTGAATCATTTTTCCTGAAAAACTAATGTTATCTGCCTGCCTAGATGAACCAATGTTTTCATTTATGCTAAAAAGCTAATGTTATCGCCCTACCTAGAGGGACCCTGATGGGCCAACAACATTAGTCCCTCGCATCTTCTCCTCAACTTATAAACCAGCTCCCGGTAACCGGGCCTTTCTAATTAGGGTTTATCAACAAAGTTCTTTTAAGCCATAGGGCCTCAGCCCAAGAAGAAACTTCAAATTAAATTACCCTTTTAGAAATCGGCGGTAGACGGGTTCACTGGAAAGGCACCGGTAGGAATCTTTTCTCTCTAGGGACTCGTTCCCTCTCCTGCAGTGCATCCTCTTCCATCATTTCAATAGGTGCCCAACTATCCATCATTTCAGCATTTTGATCGAGCATAACAGACGTTGGGAAGGTTCACTGTATTAGTAAGAGGGGGTACCGGCTTCGGATGCGGGGATATCCTCTGCAGCTCGAAATACCTGCTAAAGTTAGCAGTATGAAAGTCTGAATCGATAGCTGGGTCTTTTGAAAATTTGAGTGTGGTGAAATGGGCCGCCTTATAAGGATTAATACTACAAGATGGGAATTGTCTGTCTTCAAAAAGGAAGAGTAGAAAATCAGCTACTGTGTTTACAGAGGGACAGCTAATATAACGAGTTTACTACTGCACCAATCAAAACAGATTCACATCATGATATCATACACCCTGGATATAGAGCGTCTTTCTGGCCTGAACGATATATTTCTCAGATTTGAGAAAAAAATACATTTACTCATGCGATTACATAGATATATTTGAAAGTGTTAATGAATATCTATATCACTGATAAACTTCAATATATCTAAAGACGATTATCAGTATGTTTCGGAGGAATTGAAACGTTGGAAAGTAAAGAGAGTAGTGCTTGCACAGTTGATATATTATGATATGTTCCTGATCATTGAGAGTGGAATACAAGGATTAATTAACATACTACTGCACTGATATGTCTAATCCAATCATAAATACCATGGAAAAATGATGAAACATTGAAAATAATTACGAGTACAACTTAATTGAGCAAAATGAGATTGATCTGTCTAGGGACCTGGAAGTCAACAAAACTTTAGATGGGCAACTACCGAATCTATTTCATGGGTAGAAGAAAATATGCGCTTAATTCCAGAACATTATAATATTGGATATAATGTATATATTGGTTTGAAATACTGAATAATTCCAGTAGTTCTAACTTTATGATTAAAGAATATTGGTGAGTTGTTCCAACAGTTTCACTTTGACATGTGCCAAATTTTCATTTACATTGTTTTGTATTATATGCATTTATACAGCTAAGAAGAATTATTCATCTCATATAGAAGTTACATATAATTACATTTTGTTTTGCAGGAAGTTTGAATGAGAGGCCGACTGCTCATCCGGTTTCAGACTTGAACAGTGGTAATATTATTTAATTGCTTTATTATTGAGTGTTTTGGTTCTTCATCTTAGATTTCTACAATTTTTGTACCACCCGACCGTTTTCATGTTTGCCTCTCTTTAAGTCATCTACTGTTTTATTAAGATATACGCTAAGTGTATATTCTTTTGTAGTATTCCAGGATGTTAGTTACATGCACGTGCTTTGATTTGATGAGTAGATCACGAATTGAACTGATTGAGCCATTTCCATGTTCGATTTTACCCTGTGTATTTGCTCATTTGGTCATAGAACTTGGGATGTTGATGCCTTATCAAGAAAAAAGTAGGCAATCAATAAGAGCTCTCAGTATTTTAACATCGTGAATCATGTGAACTAAGTAGTAATAAACTAAATGTCTTGTGAGGAAACCGGGGAGTCCAGGTGAGGAAGGAATTAATCGGAAATTTTAGAATTAAATCGTAGCAGGTCCTCAGGCACATTAATAGTTGTACTAAATTAATATAGTTTTAATTTCATAATAAATTTATGGACTAAATTACAATATTTATAGAGTGATAAGTCCATACTGGATGATTGGCAAATATGTATGAGGATATCTTTTTCCGATAAGAAGTCTATTCCAAATAATCATGCAGAATGAGAGGATTTGTAGTTGTTTTCAAATTGCAGTGCTTGTTAATTCCCGAGTTACTCTAGGCTATCTTGCATTGTATTGTGCTGTGTGACATATGTGTTTTCCTTATTTCTAAAAATACAACATGGCGAGGTGGCCCACCTTTTCTCTTCCGGATGTAGTGGTTGTATCCGCGAATAGTTCTGTTAATCGCTGATGTACCTGCCTAACAATTTTCAAACACTCGCGTGGGGGCACATCTGCTGGCTCCATCTGCGATTTGTAGGATTATTTAAACGTGGACGTCTCCTTACGCGCACGTGGAATATACTGCTGAGAAAAACACTCGGATTCAAAATTAAATAATAATAGAGGGTGAGGGCACCTACCTTTTGCAGCCGCCAGCAGAGGTTGTAGACGCGCGTGGTTTAATGTAGTCGTTGACAGCATGGCTACTGGTTCTCGAACTGTGTAGGTGGGAATATTTACACGAGCACGCGAACACCACGCAGGAAAAGCACAAACAAAAGTAAGTTATTAAAAATTTGTGCGTGGCTCCTCATCAGTAAAAACAACACGATGCTGGCAGCAATGTGTTAATCAATATTTCTGGACTGTTATGTATATCGATGACCATAAATTTTAGTGATTATGTATAGCTGGAATTGGTAGGGTCTTTTTTAAGATGTTATCATTGTACGTTTGTAGGATCCATAAATAGATGCTTACGTACGTGTTGACAGTTATTATTAATACAATTAGTAGTAAATATGTTGCCAAGTTTCGGGCTTTTTCCCATTGGACCCATCAGGTGGGTTCTTTGAAGAATTAAGTTATTTCCGATTAGATGGGTTCGATCATGTGTGTTCTTTTTACGCTGTTGGAGATTTGCAGTTTGTCTAGTAGCAGTAATGACAATATGCCTGTTTTATCATTTCGCCTTTTCAGGATTATTTTGGATATTGTTAATTTCTCTTAAATTTTAATTTTTTAGCAATGATAATTAAAATATTTGCTGAGTTTTACAAAACTTGTTGCTTTTGCTTCTTGTTTATGACCATAAAGTAGTAACATGGATAAATGGTGATCGCAGATCGACCGGTGAAGAGTATGCGTATGTATTTCCAAAGACGCTATTGGACCTAAAAGATGTTATGAAAGCTATCAGTATATCTCAGAAGATTTACAAGGAGCACATGCTGCAGCTGTAAACAATAACTTCACCTAGCAAAGTGGTGCGTCAAAAAGAAACCTTATCTTTTCCGAAGTGTAATTTATATATATATATATA
>JAECUM010048487.1:0-14521 GCA_016617855.1 Megalonaias nervosa
AACTAAAACAATATCATTTAACATAAGATTCTGTTTTTCATTTGATCCTGGAATTTCAATATCGACATCTTGTCGTCGAGTATCTGCTGGGCGTTAACACAATGGCACAAGTAGATTTGAGAATTTTTCATTGTGCAACATAACTAATTTCTCCTGTAATTCCTCACGAATTATTTTTCTACTAGCAACTATTAAATCATTTGGTGTCCACAGATTCCAGAAGTCATCAATGAGAGTTTCTGGAATTATTTCACGCGCTATTTCACATTGAATCTTATCTGGTTGTAGTCTGAATAATCTTTTAAATTCTTTCAGAGGGTCATCAATAGCTCTATAATCATCATTTATTTCTTCATAATAATCCACAAATGATTTTAACCACTCATGTGGAGATTGACCGACGAAAGGTGGTGGTTGACCATGATCGCCGCACATAATTACCGCAGTATTTTTCGTTAATAACCAATCAAGAAATATTCTTAGTGTTTCTAACGACACCATAAAAATCTCATCCCAGATAATGATTTTGGGAATATATTTCTCACCCATTCGCTCAGGTGTCCACGTATCTCCACACCATCTAAAGAAACTATGATATGTACATGATTTTATGCCTCGTTATTTTATTTCTCTTGCTAGTCTGTGTGTAGGTGTCAACGCAATCATATCTGAACTCTGATGAAATAATTCAATGACACGTGTTGTTTTACCAGAACCTCCAGGTCCATTGAGATAAATAGTTTTATGTCTAGCCACGGGATCAAATGCAGATGGTGCTGTTGATACTGGTATTTGATTGTCATTAATGTAATAAATTTCTTTGATATCAACGTCTGCTGATTCAGAATAATCGAGTATGCTTTCGTGTTTTATTTTCCATGATCCCCATTCATTACTACCGAGTAATGGTTTTACTAAATCCATGTACGCGCTATTTATATAAAACGAATCCGTAGCAACTCTGACAGCGTAACGAGGAAATCTATTTATCATGGTTAATAAATTTATAGAAACGTAAACGAGCATATAGGATCTTAAATGAGTGAATTGCGGTGATTCACCATCAATATAACTCACAATCGTACCTAATTTAGTTCCGTCTAATAAACAGGCATTACTCCGACTCACAAATGTGGTTTTTTTCCCGTTGTATCAGTAATAATAAAATCTAACTCAGCATCATCCATGATTAATCTTGCACAATGTCGTTTATGATCATATGAACCACCTTGAGTAAATTTACCAATTATTTTTCTGCCGAGATCTTTTGCAACTTTATTTTCATAATCAGTTTTATCCCAATCTTCACCTGGATCTGTCGGTGAATATTTCTTTTGTTGTGGTAACCAAACTTGTTTCTGCGGATGATATGATATAATAGCTTCACTTACGTTCAACGACGCTAAGATTCCAGTATCAAGCATGTATCGTAATAGCACTATTGGAACCCAATATTTTTTTCTGCAAAATGTCTTCCAAACCACGCATAGACAATAGGATGAAGATTATCACAAAACTTAAATGATTTTACACAAGCAAATCCAGTTAAATCAAAATTAGGTAATGGCCCATTTATTGCAACTCTAGTCATTTCATGTGTTGGATGTCCGAATCTTTTGAAATATTCAGAACAGGTTCTGTATCGAAGAAAACTCCTAGGATAACACGCAACCATATCAACCGATATAACTTTATGGTGATCGTATTTGGTATTCCATAATCCGCCATGTCCATTTTCGACACAACTATGCTGAATATCTTCAAGGAATTCTGATCGTGTTGGCTTCCATGAATTTTTCTCCTGAGCGAAGTGAGCAGCAACTGATGGAACTGTAAAACAATTATTCAATAATCGTTCAACTTCAACATCATCAGAAATATATTTCAATGCAAGATTCTTCCTTTCTTCATGGAGAGATTCTTTACGGTAAATCTCTCCATTAGGTTTTACAAATTGATCACAATTCATGGATTATGAACTCTGAAATAACCAAACAGATACAGGATCATTCTTACTGATATTTCTGATAGCATCGAATATATAATCGTCATAAAATTTAACTATTCTATCTCGTGGAAATATTGTTACGGCATTAGTCCATGCATGTGCATTATGATCAATGATTGTTATTGGAGCTCCTCTTGATGTGTATTTTGACACATATAAAATCTCTCCGGTTAGTGTTCTTACTGTTATTGGAAATTTTAATTTTTTTTTCTAGTTCAGCTACATCCTTAATAGACGCTCTGGTATTCTTGACTGTTTCTGCCCATGAGTTTATTTTTTACGTCGTATATCTGTTAAGCCATTTCCACATATTGCTTTTTTGAAGTGTTCCATAACTCGCTCAGCTACACAATTTAATCTTGATAATTTCATCGGTTTAAGATTTTCAACGCTGGGTTTATCTTTTAACGGATATATCGCATAAACAACTGCAGTTACAGGATATGCTCGTTCATAATACGGTTTATCAATACCAGTTAATATACCTGGCTTGGATTTTTTATCCAATATAACAGTTTGTCCTGATTGTGTTGCTCTGACAGGTTCACGTTTATCACAGATAATCCAAAAATCATCATCCGTCTGCACAATAAATTTGATCAGAACAATATATCGCTGATTATCAAGGTAATTGATAATACTTCTTCCTCGTTCGTCATGTATTCTTGTGTCGACGGTATTTCTATTCTAAATGTCGACCAAGTACAAGTAGCACCATCATTCCGAAATTCCTTCTTAGCTTCACGAATACGATCGGTTATATCATCATTCATCAATTCATCAAAGCAAGGTCTTGCATTGAGTATTTAGATTTGGATTTTGGTAATTTATCAAGATCAAATCTTGCTCTAGAGGGTTCGATTACAGACAATCTCTTAAATTCCTCCATTATAATAATTAAGAGAGGATGTATTTAATTACATTTTTGGAAATAGGGACCATCGGCATCTCCGTTTAAAACCATAGAGGATTATTTGGCTAGATTTCAGAATAATATATAATAATCATTTAGAAGAATATTATATATAAATGGAGCAGAATGAGTTTGTGTGACATCCCATCATTAAGTGGTATAATCAGAAACTGACAAAGAAAACAACCAGTCGGTTCTATTATTAATACTGGATATTGCAAGTTTCGTGTTGGAAAAGATAAAAATTATCTCTCACATAGATTTGTATTTGAGTGTTTTTATGGCCCGATCAAAGACGGATTTGTAGTCGATCATATCAATTCAGATCCGAGAGATAATTCTTTGGAAAATTTACGCATCGTTACACAAAGTCAGAATTGTAAATCAGTAAGAACCGGTCATGGTAATGAATCTCCTAAGTCCGTTATATCCACAAACACAGAAACAGGTGAAGAAATAATCTTCCCATCGATGACTTTGGCTGGTAAGTATTTTGATATTGTCAAGCCTTCAGTACAACGTGTTGCAGATAATATAACTAAATCAGCATTTTCGAAAAAAAATCAATCAGAAGATTAAATTTAGATACGCTGCTAACGATTAAAAATACATAATTAATAATAATGGATACGAATTCAATTATTTACGACAGAGATAAAATCTGTATTTCTGATAAATTACCTCCGTGGACTAAAGTCAAGATTACTGAAAGAGATGGCGTTACTTACGTAGAATTCATTGATAAAATATTTGGAAGAGGATTTTCACAGGGATTATGTTCCGTCATGCCTGTCTCATGTGATAAACGTGCGCACTGACGATTACAAAAAAAAATTAGAGCTAAAATGCACAAGGAAGAATAATCCATGCATTATGTAGTTTTTATAAATTAATTATTTTTTTTTACTCTTGTCTTCTGAAATTATCGGAAATATATTTAATCAGAAAAATCATGAATTCACTGAGATATTTTTATTTAGTCGTGCAACTACCCCATAAAAATTAATAAATTTTGCTAGATTTCTTCAATTTCGGTAGTGCAATTACCCCATCAAAATTAATAAAATTTGTTAAAATTTCTTTGCTTAGTCGTGCAAACACACCATCAAAATCAATAAATATACTCAGATTTGCTGTATTTTCTTAATTTTACGGAATATTGCATGAAATTATTTTATTTATAATATATTTCTGAAATTATTTTATTTTTATAAACTGAAAATCAGTGAAATTTGTTGAGATTTCTTCATTTAGTCGTGCAAATACCCCATCAAAATCAACGAATTTCATCAGAATTCCTCAATTTCGGTCGTGTAATTACCCCATCAAATTATTAAATTTTGCTAGATTTCTTCAACTTCAGTCGTGTAATTACCCCATCAAAATTATTACATTACTTCAGAAAAATGAATTCAGAAATAAATTAATTCAGAAAAATAAATTTATTTAAACAAATGACTTTTATATAATGAATCATGAAAATATCAGCGCTGTTATTGATGCAATTGAGCAACTACAACATGATGGCATAAAACTCTCTGATGAACTTGATCCTCAAAAAATCATTTGTGCTTTTGAATTATTACAACAACGAAAAACTGAAAACAGATATACACTACCATCCGATTATAGATTTATGAAATCAATTTATCGATCGATGATAAAATCTTTAGCAAAGGTTGATGATACGCAAGTTAAAGAATTTATTTCACTTGCAAATTCTATTGAAAAATAAGACTAGAATTATCTCGGGAATACGAAATGATGAAACTAATGAATAGCCGTGTAATGCAACTGCGAAAGATTATGTCAATGACAGAATCTGAAGAGGTTGTTACTAGTGAAAGTAGCAGTGACAGTGATGATAATACTGGATTAGTGACTATAGTGATGGCTAAGCAGAATCCCTGGGGGTAGTTAAAAAAATGTATTTATTTTATCCCCGATTATATTTATTTTTTGCTTCTATGAACGCCGTGACATATAGCGATGCAATGATGATTTCACATACAGATTTATATCTAGTATTTCTGATCTAAGTTCTAGTAAGTGTCCGTGTTGATCAGTTAATTTAAAATTTATCCGAGATAACCACGGACTATAAACTCGAAGATAAACGGGATTAATCGGTTCTGATACAATCAAATACCCTGGTGGAACTTGAGGTGTGAATGAGTACAAAACGTATCCGTGCTGAGCTTAGTTGGATTTTTCAGTGTCAATTTGATAACTACCATCAATGACATCACATACTAGATTGACAGCGATCGTTGATGTGATATTAACGATGCCCGGTGAAACATGACGACCACTCAAGTACGGATCGTTGATGTATCGGAGAACACTTGATGGTGGAGCTATTTTTCTCCATGATTCGAGAATTCTGGGAAAGTAATTGTCAATAACATCGCCGAGTCTCCTTTTTAATCTGTCTGTATCGAATTCTGGTATCACAAATGTTGGTAATGTTTCTCTGGTTATTGTATAATGATCAAGAAGTGCTTTTACCGATGAATGAGTTGGGTGCCTCTTTAACCTTTCGATGGATTCTACGATAATAGTCTGGTTGGTAAAGGTCATATCAGATCTAATTTTATTTATATGTATTATTGTTTCAATGATTTGTTGTTTTGTGGCATCGTCGTAGAATTGTGACAGCGACAAAAATAGATTTTCTATATCAGTAATTTTACGATTGTATTCAAGATTAACAATCGCAGAAAGATTTTTAAATCCTTCATCGTTAAAATATTCTTCGTACTCAACCCACGATGGCGGTTTTGTTTCTTTAAGATTGGTTAATGAATGATGAAATATAGGATATTTTGTTCCATCACTACCAGTATTAAATCGTGATGGATCAATTCCAAAATGACCAATATTTCTTAGAAAATATCCTGGAATTCCTGTTGATCTTTTTGCCGTTATGAAAAATTCATTTTTGACCGGTTCGACAGGACCAGAATAAACCGGCGCAATTTCAGGCCATCCTAGCACTGATCTGATTGAAGACTGTTAACTGTCCACGGCATAATCCGGAGAATATATTTCTATCGCGGATGACAGCGTTGGCTCATGAACAGTAATAGTAATCTTTGATTCTGTTCCCGTGATGGATTTAATCTTGCGCTGAAATTCTTCATTCATCTGTTCTATTTGATCACTGCCCGTTGGAATACTGACCTCTTGCCAGTCAGGAGTTAGATCGGGTTTGTTTTTATTTGCAAACACTAATGAATTATTTGGTTGTAGTCCACCGAATGATTTTGACCTAATATTTGGCCAACTATAATAAACCCGTAATTGCGCTAGTGCAGTTTCTTTTGCTGGTATTGCAGTTGGAAAATTAATACTGATTCATGATTAATTAAACTCGCTGATATCATTATGGTTCTTACCGGAGCAGTCTTAGTGACGATCTGTTGTAATAATTCCTGCGATCGCTGATCGAACGTTGTCATTATTATACTATTATTATCCCTGATTACATCAACAGTGACTTTGTCACCGTCGTCAAAATCTTCATTGTAGATTTTTACTATCGCGCTGAATTCTTCATCGGATATTCTACCATCGTTGAACGACGACGAGATCAGCGATGATAGTTTGGAATATGCTGTCGTTGCTGTATGTAATTTTACCATATACTCGTTTAATTTTGTGTTCGTGCATGTATCTATCTTCTTTGCAATAATACTAAAAATACCCGCTATAGTTGTTGTGGATGAAACCATAATCGTCACAACTATAGGCGCAGTCGCTGTTATCGTTGATAATATTACACCAGTTCCAGCAATGAGCTCAGAAACTGAATAGACAACTATGTCAACGACAACCAATCGTCTTCGATCATTTTTCACTTTTATTGTATAATCGTCGATGTAAATTTTTAGTTTAGTTTGCCACGCACGTACTTGATTGTATCTGTATTTTTGAACGTCTATCATTATACTATATTAAGTAATTAATTGAGGTGTTTCAACTACAAATTCCAGACACCACCAGTAAGACGCTGTGGTTACTTTTTTATCGGATAGTTCCAGTATAAATATTTCTTCGTTATCTTTATTTAATATAATAGACCCAATTCCAGAAAAAATATCGGTTGAATGACGCCATAGAAATGTAGTAAATATTCTAAATTTTGCAGAACTAAATACAAACAGTCTATACACACCACCGACCTCCGCGGTATGTTTGATAGTGCTATTTTGCGGTGTCCATGTTGATGATCCTGATGATACTGTGTACACGACATTGTTAATTTGT
Source organism: Megalonaias nervosa (assembly GCA_016617855.1). Lineage (NCBI taxonomy): Eukaryota > Metazoa > Mollusca > Bivalvia > Unionida > Unionidae > Megalonaias > Megalonaias nervosa. Next base: position 7,191 of record JAECUM010048487.1, read on the forward strand.
TTGTGTGGTATTTTAACGAGATTAGTTTTATTGATGACATTAGGAATTCCACTGATAATATCGTTGATTCTCGTATTTATATCGGTGAGATTTGTCAACGGTTGGTGGAATTCCAAAAAATTCATTAATGGTTCTGTTTACGTTTCTGCAGAAATTCAGAAACAGTTGTACTTAATTAGTAAAATCAGTTTTGAGTGTGGTCATTCCATCGATGATTGTAGCTAACGAAGTTGTCACTGGAATGTCCTTATCATCGACATATTTCTTCGATGCAGCGTCGAGATTATCTGTCGGTTCTCCAACGTTGGTAATTTTATTATTGTTCATGTTGAGAGCGCCGTGCATGGTATCACCGAATGTTGACAACCTATCATTGATTGACACTGCAGTAATACCACTAGGAACAAGTTTACCGTCTCTGTCATATACAGCAATAAGAACTTCTCGCGATAATCGATTGCGAATAATAATATCGTTGACTGAAATATTACTCGTGTTCAATTTTCCTTCACGGTTTTGAAATATAACGAGTTCGTTTGGATCAATGTTGGCAAGATTGAGCAGGTCAGATAATTCATCATTTATCTGCCTTGTTACTCGCTTGAGTAAATCTTCATCTGGTCCAAACTCTTTTCGGGTTCGGGTTTTAACTGATCTTCCGTAAATATCTACCATTATATGATTAGCGATTATTTAAAACAGAACTCGTATATTCGTGTACAGTCTTATAGGGTGTACTTTTATCTTGGTACAGCATCAATACTGCAAGTGCATCATGGCCACATATCGGCAGGTCGGTTATTTTTTGTGCTGGTAGCGTTGAATACCAGACTGGAATATTTTGAAGTCTGTCGATATATTTTAAAAATTCTTTTGGTGGCGCCAACCCATACGAATCAAAATAAATAATTCCACGTGGATCAATTGCGCATGCAACCCAGTGAGTGCCACGACCAGAGGTTTTATCGAGATTAATAATACCAGTTTTAATCAGATTTGGATTTTTCGGTAATTGATCACGCATAAAAATACATCTCAAATTCTTTATATTTAGTTGCTTAGCAGCATCGAGTAAATCAAAATTAGACATCGAGAAAATCAACGAGTCCCTGGAATTCTTAACCTTTCCCGTATCGAGTCCCTGGAAGTCTCAGACCGTGACCTCTTAGTTTCCATTTTTTAAATCCTTGTCCAGTTGCTTTCTTCAGCTCCTCTCCAGCAGCTGTCCCAACTGCACCTAACGCAGCAGCTTTTGCAACAGCTGGAGCAGCAGCAGCTATTAACGCTGGGATAGCTGCAAGAAGTGAAAATATATCACCAGTCTTAACGATGTCGCTGATGGCACCCGCAGAAAGATTTACTCATATACCATTCTTTGATTGCTTAGCTTCATTGAAATGCTTGAACTGGTGTTCTGTTAGAGATAATTTATTCTGGCCACCTGCGATTTGTTCTTGTTTTAATGACATTTTTGTTCCACATCGCTTCGCTGATGCTGACTGAAGTCTTTTAATCTGACTAGAAGTCAGACGGACACTAACGTGATTATATGACATTTATGATATATTTCTGACTTCTAAATTAACGCTTGCATATTTTCTACTGGAGCATCAACGACTCTCATGCGACCACCAACACCTTCAAGTAGCATTGTTTGATCGCCGAGTATAACGGCGATTGCTCTGTAATTAGCAATAACTCATCGCGTCACACGAGCTCAAAAATGTATGTCAACGACGGACTGTCTAAACAAATCCAAATGTTCCAGCGAAAAGTAATAAATCGGGTGCAGTATTGTAAAATCTAGCTATGATATTTGTAAACCAGTATCAATATTTTGATCGCGCCCTATAAACGACATCAATCGATGATATGCAAGCGCCACATGATTTTGCTCGAAATTCAACAAAATATCCTCCGATGGTTCTTGATGTCCATTTATTCTTAATGAAACCTCGGGAACACCGAGTTTGTCAAATATCATTATACTACGCGTTTGATCATTTACTCCTGCAGCATCTTGAAGTGCAACGAATATATGTTGCAGCGGAAAGATACCCTGTTGTGATGTTATTTGCCATGTAAATAAACCATTAATTGTGCTTTGAACATCATCTGTGGTTGTTGTTAACCATGATAGCGTCGACTTACCACCGCTGCCCATGAAAGTGAGTAACCGATCTTCTTCAGATATCGCTGGAGTCATTACTGGCATCCACAATGAAAACTTTGTCAGAATTACCTTACCAGCATCACCGGCGGGTCGCCATATTGCATCATCGTCGGTCGCTATTCGTACGAGTACAATTGTACGTTTGGCTCCGAAAATAACTTTTCTAACGTGTCTGCAGAATCCAAAAATATGTGATAGTGGAATCGCGCAAGAAAATCTTCTGCTTCCACTCTGTATCATTGCTCGACTTGATCTAAATCCGAAGTTTAAATCTGGATCGACATTAATAATTATACTTTGCACATCCACGTCGGCATTTCTAGCAACGTTTTTTGGTCGTCCTGTTTCATACTGGTTGTATTCAGGATAATCAGAAGTATCCTTGGTAAACATCATTGATGGACCAGCTGATCTTGAATAATCGTCGCTGTATCTTGCAAGGCCAAGTATCGTCGTGGCAACGTCAACATCTTTTTGAATCGATTCAATATTTCTTCCGTCGATCATGTACGTGGCGCTGTCGAACAACGCCATAATGCCATTATTAACAAAACCAACACTAATATCAGCTCCGTAATGAGTATTATCTGTTTTTAAAATGTCACCTTCCACTTCGATGAATGCTTCAGCGGGTAAGAAATATCTACTTGTATCTTGAACTTGTAATTGGATTCGTCCACGCTGATTTGGCTGTCGTGCGACCTAAGAATAATATTGATAATCACGCACAGACTCATCCTTGAGAACTGACGCATCCATGTCAAATGCGGGATCAGGTACACGTTTGAACATATTTATGTTATTGGTCATCGTTTAATACGAAGACCACTTCCTGCCATCAGACTTGCTGCTACGTTTTTTTCCATTTCATCGGCTAACTCTGCTAGTTTTTGATTTGCGGCTTGATTTATTATTTTAGTAACACTTGCAGGCATCACTTCGGTGCTGGGTAATTTTACTGGTGGGGGTCGGACTATTTGTGGTCTGCGTACTAATCGTAATAATCTATCCTTGATTGCAGAAAATGCTTTACTAGCAACGTCACCAGCAGCACTAATACCTTTTTTCACGAATAACGTCAATAACTTTCATTCCTAGTTGCTTTGCGATTGGTATTGCTTTTGGGTAATCTTGAATTTACCACCCTGACCATAGTTGGTCCACGTTGAGCAACATGTATGATCATCTTATTATAGTAATTATATCTAACTGTTTAATCACTGTGATAATCATCGGCGATTTCATTAATGAGTGGATATTACCGGGACAAGTAACAAGGCCACTTCCTCGAGTATTAATACCACTTCCAGTTGCACCTTTATCAGTTTCACTTTTATCGGGACTTAATAAAATATTAAGGATACCTGGGGATCCTTCTGGGGAATAAAATACTTCATCACTGGATGGTGAAGTAGATAGTTCTTTTTCTCGTGGTTGTGATGATAATAACTGTTGTTGTCGTTGTCTTGCTGATGATGGTGATAGTTGTTGTAGTAGTTGTTGTCGTCGTTGTTGTGTTCGTTGTTCTAATTCCTCTTGTCGTTGTGCTCGCTGTTTTGGCGATAGCGATGATGATTGTTGTTGTCGTTGTTGTTGCATTTTTTGTTGTTATCGTATTTGTTGTTGTTGTTCTGGTGGTAATTGTATAAACGAAATATATTCATCTATTGCATGAATATATTCAATATATCTTGGATCGTTGTTTCGAGCTTTATCATCGTTGTGGTATATGCGTAATATCCATTTATACCAAGTTTCGCGACTTACAGGATCATCGGCGTATTCAGGTTTTAAATTTTTTTTTCGATTGTCATAACCTTTCACAACACTCACAGCTAATTGTTTTACATGTTTGACCTGTCTGATAGCATTAATAACATCTTCGGTAAATTTATCAGGCAGATTAACCCTGGCTCGTGCTTGTTCTGGTTCTTGTTGAGTATCACCTTTCGCTTGATCTGCATCCTCAGGTATTTCCGGGGTTGGCATCGCAGTGGTTATTTTCTCCGGAAGATCTGGTAGAATTTATTTGTTTTCTTAGTTCGCTCTACATTTTTTTCAGTTGATTCAGCGGTCTTTTTCAACACAGGAAGAATACCTTCAGTAGTCTTCGTGATAGGCTTAAATAATTGCTCAGCGAATTCTGTAAATTCTTCTTGTGTTTGTTTACGCTCTTGTAATTTTTGCTTAACACTATTATGAAGCGGAAGATATTTCTGTATCGCATCTAGTCGCTCTCGAGCTAATCTTGCTGAATGAGTTTCACGGATCATTATTGATATAATAATGAACGATCGTTTTAAATCGACAGCAGCAGGGAGGGTGCGACCACATGTATGTGATTTTTGGGGGGTTCCTATATTCAGAAATAAAGATCTATAGAACTGTCTATGTTCGTAGTCGCTTTGTTTCAAACATAATCTTTTTTAGCCCTTGTAGGCAGACTTATTTTTCAAAAATAAAGGCTCTACAAAAAGTGGTCTGTTCACCGTCCCTGCTGCTGCTTTAAAACTTCATTCATTTTTCCAGCAAGAAGGGAGATCAGACTTTCTGGGAGCATCTGTATCAAGTGACAGGGGTAAAAAAAAACATTTTCACGGGTGAAGTTCAACAACAGAGGGTTTAGGGGGATGCAGAAACATCGGGAAACAATATCCCTTCCGGCCCCAAGTTAGCCAGAGTGCCCAGCCAGGTATACAGTTAAACAAATGTATACAAAACAAGATACGAATTTAACCACGGTGCATAGCAAAAAGACAATGGCACCTGGCTAAGGCGGGGAAAAGAAAGAGGCGAGAGAACTGTGATTTAATGCTGTGGGCCCAAATCCTACCCAGAGAAGGAATGGGTGTGTGATCTTGCAACGCTCATCAACTCTGCACTCAGTGCCAGATTAAACCCTGTGGAGGAACCTAGGCAGTCGAAATCTCGCCCCCCCCCCCTTGCAAATTATCTCCTAATACGTCAAGATCAAATTCGTTGTCGCGGGGATCCTAAAAGGCGTGGGGCCCATAGGCCAGTGTCTACTCTGCCTATTTGGTAATCCGGCACTGTCTGCACTAGTTGTGACGGTATTACCGCTGCCAAATGTCTGAGCTAAGCAGAGTAGAAGACAAAGATGAAGTTTGATAAGAAGGTGTTTGCGAACTGTTGACAATCCAGAAAATTATTTTGAGAATTATGAGTATTTGGTTATACATGTTGACATGCAGCGACTGACACACATGCACAACTAGCGCAACGAGCATACGACACCAAAAGCCAAGGCACTCTCTAACATCTTTTAGAACAATCTGAACGTCTGTGAGCTGAGTGGCTGACACAAGAAGGCCTTTTGATTTGGATCCGGTAGTGCCGCTAGATGCACGTATCCCCAGAAACTTGAAGAGAGATTGGTTGTTGCTGTTTTTATGGGTTCAATGCCATTTTTCACCACGTCATATATTATACATGGCGTCCAGATTATTTGTTGCCACGATTGCTCACATAACCACCTTGGCCGAGCCCGAGACTCGAACCTGCGATGACAGTGGTAAGGTGTAAAGGAGAGCGCCTTAGACCACTCGGCCACCATGGACCCCTACAGAAAAGAAATTACTAGAGCAGTTTTCGCTTCGCCAAGATTATGTTTGAAACACGTAGCAGAGTACATAGACTGATTCGAACATTAGTATATCAGTTGTTTGGGGTTAAGGCAATCAATGCTTCAGGTTTCTGTCGCTGTGATTTAAAGCAGGATTTTCAAAAGGTGAATGGTTTTATACTCGCCACGGTAAACAATACTACACATCCTGAGCTCCGGTTTTTACGTCATTAGCCTCCACAAGACTTGCCATAACGGAACATGCGCATCGCTTTCAATCTGCTTAAATGGGGTCTTAATGGCACATAATGGCAGCAATGTCGTTCCTTCTAACCCCTCACACAAAAACATTTAAACTACCTTTAAGTCTACAATTTCGGTCGGAGATAAATTTAGGTCCACACGTCAGTGAATAGCCGTCTGGTTATCAACCACTCTAGCCTTCTTCGAATATCGCAATTTGAAATCACGTAGCCTAAAGCAAAGCGATGGGGAGCAACCTGACAAGGAACAATAATTATTTGTGTCGCTTAACACTCCTGAGATCGCTCAGCTCGCAAAACATGTGACATCGACAAGGAATACAAATTGCTGGTGCAGAGTATCTGCTACGACTTGGGTTTGATACGTACCTTACCAAATATGGACGGAACTACAAGCAATCACTAAACCTGCGAACGGCAGTCACGCTGATTATGACTCTTAGCGACCGTGCTGGTACACCACGACGATAGATCTGAATTGCGCGTCCGATGGGGAAATAACTGTCAAACTTCCTGAGCAATTAAACGTTCATATCACACTGTTCTTCGGAGTATGCCAAAGTACCCAACGCTCAACGATCCCCAGATTATGCACCAAAAGATGCAACGGAGCTTGAAAATTCCCTGCATGCAGATGCTGAATAGCCGTGCCCAAATATCTATGATCCACAGGGCATTCGTCTCAAAAACATCTCGGAGGTTGAAAATACCCTGCGCGCTTAGTTTTAACAGCCACGTTGTCTCTACAAAAAGTACTGGTGCGCTCTAACCTTCGTGTCTCTGGGCACCGATATGTCGGATATTGGAATCATGCCAACTATTAGTGTCACTCCCACTATCGTTGTCCTTAAGAGCAAGGCTTTTAGTTGTGATCGCTTTTCCGTTGCAGGAAGTTTCATCAGCCGCCGCCTCACAATGAAAGCCAAAATGCATGACGAAATCTGAGTCTTTGCTAAGCAAAATTCAACACTATATCGTAACACTTGATAAGGGCTCCACGTGACAACTCCATCTCCGCTAATAAAGTCAAGCTCATGCTAGACGAAGTTTACACAAGCATGAAAAATGAAATACGTGCTGCTCAGTGAAAACATGTACTTCGGATGCAATTGACTAAGGGGCAAAACGCCAAGTAATAACCATGAAAACATGCAAAGTCTCACATGAAATTCATAATACTATGAGTAGTGTCAGTCAACACGTCAAAAGCGAGAGAAGCGTCAGGCTTCTGATGTGTGATGTGATTTGGACTTTTTAACGCAGCTTTTAACAATTTTTCAGTCATATCGCTACGATGTCAGCAGTGTGGCAG
>JAECUM010048489.1:0-12266 GCA_016617855.1 Megalonaias nervosa
TATATATATATATATATATATATATATATATATATTGGTTGATAAATAAGGATAATAAATGCTTAAACAGTTCGTTATGTTAAGCATGCAAATTAAAGACGTGAATAAACAAATCTTTATTTTTGGTACATGTTTGAAGAATGCAATGCTAAAGAATATCAAATCATCTCACATATTATCTTCAGTGGACACATCTATGCACCGATAGAGTGCGCACTATTGTGGACTTTCTGACGGCATCTAACGTCCAAAGCAATAAAACTGGTTATTTTGGCAAATAAAGTGACATTTTTAATTTTGAAAGATACGAAAATATTCAGGAGCAATCCACACTTATGAAAAAGCAATTACATTTCACAGTTATTGTTGTGTTGCTACAGCCAGAAGAGGAAAAATGATTATACAGGTAACACTGCTGCTTGCTCTTCGATATGTTACTTCACTGAGCCAAACATCTATTATTATTGCATACTATCGTAACTCTTTATTAAATCAGTGAATTTGTTTCTTCTAATTTTTTCCGATAGATCCTAACCAGTGAAGAAATGTTACCTGCATTTAATAGAAAGAAGCATTAAATGCCAAAGAGACAATAGCTTGAGTTGCAATCGGTCTCTTTTGCGTAGTATTTCAGAGAACACAGGTGTGTTTCGGCCGCTTCCTGAAAGGTTATTTGTGCTTATAATTCCAGTAATTTAGTTCAAACGCAGCTTTGTCTGAATTATGCAGCAACCAACTTTGTCTGAATTATGCCACATGGCCTGTGTTTTTATTTTGTTTTATGTTTTATGTTGTGTCCATGTTATTGCATAAGATAAGTTAGTCTTGTCCAGGCGTATTTGAACTTATAACGAGAGAGGAAATTTATCAGGAACTAAGAAGCACAGTGATGTCTCCAAGATTAAGCAAAGATCGCGAAAGGGCTTCCTGCCACTGTATGGCCTTACCGGGTTGCAGGTTTACTTACCATTTGAAATTTATGTCAACCAATTGAGATTTCTTGAATAATTCTATTTTCCTTACCTTGTGAATAGAAAGGTATCAAAACGAGCAGCGGGGGATTTGGTGGCAAAATCCTATAACTCTAAGGAGCGTCCCATTTCTGAAATTAACCCCTTCTACGAAAATGGCACGAAGGTCAATAACAAAATAACCGAGGCCTCTAACCATTTAGCGCAGTTTTTGTTATTTTCCTCTTGACTTTGAGTGTCAAATGTTTACGTGTCCTCGTGCTGAGGCTACCGATGTGTGCAGATTCTCCGTACTCGGCATTACAACACTTACAATATCTACCACAATTTCAGGGCGCTATCCAGTTAACGGATCTTCTGGATCTATGTTAGTGATATTAGTGCAAAACGACGAGGAAACATTCGTAGTGGAACCCGAAGAAAAAGGCTTGGTCGTATTGTACTGTTGGTGTCTTGAATTCGTCGCCAAAATACCACATACTTAGAGTGGTAGCACTCTACATAATGAGCATAGTCAGGAGTTCAGGGATTGACGTGCAACGTTTCAGATACGAGCAAGCATGTTTGTGGCAGAACCAAATGAAAAATGTCGTTGATAGATATACAGTAAAAGAAAAAAAAATAATACCGTAGACGTATCCCTATTACTGATGTAATTGTATACGCTGCACCCACCGTAGTCGCTGGAACAGTGACTATAATAGGCACATTATCATCCACATATATAATAGCACCAGTAATAGAAATTGGTGTTGCCGTTATTGTAGGTGCTTCTGGTATACTCAATATCATCGTTAAGAATCTATCGTCGTGCACGGTTGATAAATTACACGAATAAACAACGTTGCTGTCGGCGGTAACACATGCACACGCCAGATTATCATCGCTGATATCATCAGGACTCAACGATGGAACAATATCAGATCAGAAATTCGAAGAAATGATTAAGGTTTACTCTGAAGCAACTGGAAACCAACTATAATTAGAATCAGGGGTTAAATAATAATGTCGCAAACTGATCGATCCCCGACATTAATGTCGGTGCGATTACTAGAACAAATTGTCGCTAATACAACACCACCAAGAACCACGATGATATCAGCAACGTCAGCCAAGCCTGAGTTTGACGTTAGCTTTCCAGTGGCAATTTCCGCCAAGGAAATAGCGCTAGCACAATTGCGAGTATATTACACGTGGCCGAATATCAAAGCAAAGTCATTCGGTAAGTTGCAAGCAAAACAACTCTCTGATGGAAGAAAAAGGATGAAGGAACACCAGATTGGAATTTCGTTGGTATTCCGACAGGCAGTTATTAAATCGAACAGATCAACGATGAATTTCAGCACAGAATCAAATTTATCACAGGAAACAAATCCAAGATAGCAATAACTGTACACAAGCCAACGTTATCTGCCGCCATTGAAATATCAACGTCTGACTACAGCGTCGATATATATCAGTCGTCGACCAGAACAGTATTAGGATGGCCAGCAGTGCAGCCACCAGCTCCACCAGCATCACCGGGCCCTCAGCGATCTGATTATGCCACAGACATGCAAACGTATTGGGGAAGAACTGCAGATTATTATAACAGGTCTGAGCTGTGGAGAGCAATACAAGCTAGCCCCTCCAAAGTGGGCGATATTTTCACTATTTCCGGAGTTAATATCACTTTTGGAGGCAAAGCATATGAAATTTATCATCCCCGATACGCCATTTACCGAAGATGATATAAAAGTAATATTCGATGAAATTAAATCGCGAGCACAAACGAATGAGCGACAAACTGCGGCATTGTTCCCTAGCTATATAAATTAGTATCCCCCCTCGATTTATGGGAGGGGGTGGAGTTCGGTGGAGGAATGAGAGTTATGTAAATAGAGTACCTGAACCACGTTGCATCCGACCAAGAGTCTGCTCGGCAAAGTATTACATGGAAGGTGAGTGAAGGCAGCGGTGATGATGGCAGCAGATACTCACATGAACAATTATTCCTCAACAAATATTCGGTCATTGTGGCAGATCTGCCGGCGTTTAAACTTCCCGGATTCAACATCGAAGAGCTGAACAAAAACGTCAGTAACATTATCAATGAATACTATCCCCAAATCGTTGATGCATGAAAAGCGATATCTCCTTCTCCAAATATTTTCAAACATAACAATGATCCAGACGTCGGCTGTAGATACGTCTCTCCAGGTGTTGTCAACATCACATCAACGATCTCAGTCAGTCTGGTGTGTGATGCTATTGATGTCAGCTATCAAGTAGATCTTAAAAGATCCAAACAGGCCCAGCAGGGATATATTCTTTATTCGTTTACCCCTGAAGTTCCCCCTGGACATTTGATTGTGGTAGTACCTGTTAATCCGGTTTATCTACGATGTCACAATGCGCATTTATCACTGACATATTTGAGACTTACAAATCAAACCGGACATCTTGATTTACGTGAAGAATCTTTGACAGTAAGTTCGTGTGTGAGATGGTGAAACGATCCTAGCTAGTTCACTAAATACCCCGTCCTTTATCAGGACTCTGTCCCTGATAAAATCAGATGTGATGTTGCAGTGTTTTGCCTGTACGTTTGCAGAGTAAAGAAAATTAATATTTTTACTTTGCCCTCCCTTGAATTTGATATTTTAAAATCATTTGTGATTTTTTTCAGGATCGAGTTGATCAGAAAGTTGTATATCCCTACCACTAATGATAGGACCACCGGTCCTGTCACCGCTGGTGGCAGGGGTAGGGTCACATAATTTTTCAATCGTAGAAATAATCGCTTAAATATTTTCGGAATTCATTATAAAATAAATATGTTTAAAATAAAAGCAAAAAATAGACAGTAAGAGCGGTATGTGGGTGTTTTCTCACTTACAGTGCTACCGTTCTCATATATTTATATCTAACAATGCTACTAGCTTCATGGTCGTTGTTTGTAGCTTTTTACATCAAAACTCTAACTTACAGTGCTACTGTTCACATAAATTTACATTGACCGGTGCTACTGCTGGTTCATGAAGATATACCCTTTATGATTGTGGGTATACAGTGATACTGTTCTCATATACTTATCGATGCTACTGATTCATGAATTTGGGTATATTTTGGTATTTGTACAATTTTGTTGGGGTTTTGTTTGTCATTGTGGTACCTTTTGGTTATTGTTGGTACCAACCCTGGTCTGGAGACAAGGATGTTCTAAACCAGGACCTTGTCCCTGACTATGTCAGGGGACTTTCACTTCCAGTGCTATCGTTCTCATATACTTACTAGTGCTATTGCTGGTTCATTAGGATAAACCTTTATGGCTGTGGGTATATACGGTGCTACCGTTCTCATATATTTATATTTACCAGTGCTACCTCTTCATGGTAATTGTTTGTACTTCTTGGTTATTGTAGACATTGACTTTGTCAAAGACTCTCACTTACAGCGCTATCGTTCTCATATATTTACCAGAGCTACTGCTGATTCATGAGGATATACCCCTTATGGTTGTGGGTTTATAGCGTGCTACCGTTCTCATATGTTTATATTTACCAGTGCTACTGCTTCATGGTCATTATTTGTACACCCCTGTGTTTTACACCAGAACTCTCACATACAATTCTATTGGTCTCATATATTTATATTTACCGGTGCTACTGCTTCATGATATTGTTGGTATCCCAACCCCCAGTCTGCAGACAAAGGTGTTTTTCACCAGGACTCGATCAAGGCTGTTATAGCCAGGGTATCTAACAGTCACTGTCCGGTTTACTCTTACTGTCTATCTTTAGCATGAGGTGGGGTGGGGGGCGCCTGTTTTCCGCTCATGCAGGAACGCGCTCTGCGTTCTGGACATGCCAAGTAATTCTTTCGCTGCTCTGCGATCAACATATTTTACTGATCCCTTTTAATTGTTTGCACACCTCCCCTAAGATCAAAACCCGGGGAGTGCAGAATCAGTACCCAACACGTTGTTTGACATGGTAGGAAGGTCTACATTAATTTTCAGATATCATTACATTTTTCTGTTGAATTTCAAGCTTTGGGCTTGGACTCCAATTATTAAATGCATCAACACATTTGTCAGCAACGGGACTGGAACGCCAATTTCCACGCTTCGAGTATGGAATTCAGGAACGCTAACCTCTCGAGCCTTCTTACTATTATATGTTTCAAAAATGATTATGGAGTTACCCACTCCTGGTGTAATACCTAAAAACCATAGCAGCAATTTGGGGGCCTATTATTATCAATGACAAACGGGTATTGCTATCCATAGCGCGAACCACCTAAAGCCTTGTCCTTCTTGACTCGACCCCCTCCCCCTTCCCCCCCCCTTGTCCCTGGACAAGGAACCTAACACAGTCAGGGACAGGAATACCTTTTTTTTAAGAATACTGCGGAAATATATGAACCCCCCAAATAATATGATTGTGAGTCCCAGCCGTCATAGAATATTAGGCAGTTGATAACACTGCCTTGTAACACAGATACAAACGAGGCTACTGGATTAGTATTGTTTAATCTTATGGGAGTTACCTCCCTTCACCCATTCAGATTAACAAGTCCGCACTTGGAGTGTTTTCCAGAGTGAGATACTGAAATTTTATTTTGTGTTTATATTTCTTTGAAAATGCTGAGTTGGATATGCCTTCTGCGACGCGCCTTATTGAAGCCTGCCAAATATCAACATGGTTGGCAGCTGAATATGTCGAGGGAAATATTATTTCTTCGCCTGTCTGTGGATTTACAGATTTATCTGGTCTTGGATTTTTTCCAGCATTTCCCCATACATAACTCTGACTCGGTGTAATAGCCCGAAGAATATTCAAAGAATTATTCCTTGGATCTGAATCAATGTGATCAATCACAAAACCATCTTCGATCAGGCCAATATAACACTCATAAATAAATCTATGTGAGTGATAATTTCTCGTCAGACCGCTCTTAACCCCAGCACCGAATCTGAGATAACCAGTATTAGTAACATAACCGACTGGGGCTTTTATTCGACAGTGCCTAATGACACCAGCGCGATTCGCCTCATAATTCTTGATGACTGGATGCAATCGGAACTCTTGCGTTCCAAATTCATCGACATTATTTCCTTACCCCATATGTATAGAATATCTTTTGTCTAAATTATATTTTTATTGCTAGAAAAAATATGTGGCATGCTATCCACCAACTCAGGATCGTTGATGATAGCCCGAAAGACTAGAGTGATAGTCTCCAGCATCTTTTATCGCAGATTCAACATCGTCATATTGTTATCATAATACCGTCTCATAACTATGTATTTTCTACCTCCACAGTCTACGCACAAATGAGTTTCCCCCCGACTCCCTGTTGCATTTCAAGTACGGCTTTCGTCGCAGAATATCTCCTCGCACACTCTGCAGGTGGTATTCACAGAAATCCGTTACACAAGCCTTATTACACGGAGTTGTGGATTCGATCATCAACCATTTTCATCTATACTTTGCTCGAGTCATTGTATATTACAAATTGAAGCTTAATTTAAATATATATTTGCCTTAATTATATGATGGAGGAGTTCACAAGATGATCTGCGATCAAACCCTCTCAAGCTAGATTCGAGCTTGACAGAATAAACCCTGCCCCCCAACACAAAGTGCTGGAACCAGGTACCCACCCCGGCACGTATTACTTGATGTTAATCTGGGATTGATTAATCGTATCCGTATGAATAAGGAGGAGTTTAGAAATGATAATGCAACGCATGTCTGGTCAACATTCAGAGTAAAACACGACAATATTTTCAGCAATGCTACAATGAGTGACCAACGAGCAAGGACAATCATTAATTATGTGGATCCGGGAAAACAAAGGTATTTTTTCTCAGAACAAAATTTATTGTTTCCGCGATCGACGCTAGCGTCGAGAATGACCTGGATTATACGTGATAAACGTTACCCTGTTCGTGAATCACGAAACCGCCCTGGTGCTAGCACCGGGGGTATTGTCGTGATGGATAAAAATTTTAGACTAGGAATGTTAAGTGGCATTGACAAACCATACTATGAGAAAGCAAAATCAGTGACTACAGTTTTTTATGGAATTTATCCGTTAAATGAGCCTGATATTAATGCACTATTGCCGATGAGACGTAATTCTAGCACCACGACTAGTGTTATCCTAAATTGTGTCACCCAGAGAATCACAAACATTTTATGAACACGTTGCGAGAGGAGAGTCTCACAAATCTACGACGTGAAAAAATAAACTTGTGGAAAAAGTTAGATTAAGTGGAGCCACGATAAAGGATATTGCTGAGATAGAAAAGAGTTTAAGATTTCCGATCGAGGTCAGAACAATAACCAGAGAGGTTTTGTATGCAGCTAAAATGTAAGAAATGGAGCTCCTATAGTGATAATTGACCACAACGCTCATGCATGGACGCCAATTATAATAATATTTCCGCGGAAGAAGTGAGTAATGACGCTGACCAGCGACATGTTTGAGTTCATCCATAAGATCAGCAAAACCGATCCAGTTTCCGTGTGGTTATTTCAGAATAATGAGGATGGTGGATTTGATCAATTCGTTCTGCCGTGCGGTGATCTTTATCGTGCGGAATGTCTCTATGAAACAATGACCAAGACCGCACAGAAATACACGGACGATAACAACGAGATAGAACGCTTACTGAGTAATTGTTTTACTGTTCCGTTTGTTGTTGCTCACTTAGCTCAGAAGAAAAATTCATAGAGTCCGATACGTGGAGAATTTGTTGAAGAAGTTCAGCGATCGTGTGTCAAGTATGGACACTGAGGGTTGTGGAATACCAAATATGATTTCAACGAAGTTATCTCAGTTGACATGGTTGCATGTTATCCTGGAAGTTTTCTTGGTATGGGTGAACGCGCAGAATATTTTAAACGATTTGGACATCCCACACATGAGATGACTCGAGTTGCGTTAAATAGCCCATTACCAGATTTCGATTAAACTGGATTTACATGGATTGAGTCATACGAATTTGCAAAATATGTTCATCCTGCTACTCTTGTTTGCTTTGGGCGGCATTTCAATAAACCTGATCCTCAGATGAACCTCATGGATTGCTGTGCGAAGAACGTGCGTGGTTGGGCTTCAATCGTGTTATTGCGATATATGCTCGATGCGAAGATACTGACATCATTAACCGTGAGTGAGGCAATAATCTCATATCGCCCACAAAAGAAGTTTGAATGCCAGAACCTGAAGGCAGCAAGGATATGTCACTTGCAAAAGATCTGGGCAGACAGAAGAAAAAAATCATTGGTAAATTTGCACAAGGAGACTCATCTAATCATCGACGACGCTTCACACGATTAATTATCGATGATGCTGAACTTGATTTTATAACCTCCGACACAGTGAGTAAAGGTACACTTGCGTGGCGGGAGAATGAATACCTGAATGACAGGACTAAACTAAGAATTATAGTGTGTTATTATTTCGGGGACTCACCACAATATACTCATTTAAGATCTTCAATGCTTGCATATGTTTCCATAAACCCGCTGTCGATGATAAACAGATTTCTTGATACCGCCGTTAGAGTCGCCACATATTCATTTTATATCAGCAACGAAAATATAGGATTGTTAGAAATGTGATATAGGAATCTGTGATGCTCCATGGGGACAATGGCGAGTCAAGAATGATCTGATACTTGATTATTCTGAATCTGCTGATTATAAACCTGTTGAAATATATCACAAAACTAGTCAAATGTCACAACCATCATCAACACCTTCTGTATATGATCATGTGGCCAGATATAAAACTGTTTATCTTAATGGGCCTGGCGGTTTTGGTAAAACAACAATCGTGATAGAATTATTCCTGAAGTTGGTTCAGGGGGTTTAGACATGGTAGTAGTAACTCCGACTCACCGGCTTGCCAGATAGATAAAACTACGAGGTATTAAGTCTCATACTTATCACAGTTTCGTTCGGTGGAAGGGTGATGCGTGGACGTCTGAACGAATGGGTGAGAATATATTCCTAAAATTATTATCTGGGATGAGATATGCACATTATCTAAATATGAGTTAAAAATGTTTCTTGATTGGGTGCAGACGAAAAATACTGTTGTTATCATGTGTGGTGATCATGGTCAACCACCACCTTTTGTCGGTGAATAACCACATCGCTGGTTGAAAGAATTCGTAGATTATTATGAGAAAATACTTGATGATCATAGAGCTATTGATGAGTCGCCTAAAGAGTTCAAAAAATTACTCAGACTGCAGCCGGATAGCATCCATTGCTTGATAATGCGTGAGATAATTCCAGAGACAACAAACGAAGATTTTCGGAATTTATGGCACCCTAGCGATCTGATAGTAGCATCTAGAAAAATAGTTCGTGATTCACTTCAGCGACAATTACTCTTGGTACATAAAGAAATGTTTTCAGATTACCTATTCCATGGTGTTATCGCCCAGCACATACGCGTAAACAAAATATTGATGTTGAAATTCTGTGGGGCTAATGAGGAAAAAAGCTTGTATTAAATTATATCATTTTAGTTCCGATTGATGCTGTTGAGAAAGCGCTAGTGGGTGTACCTGAATCCCGGAAGAAATCACCGTGGACGCTAAGATATGCTATAACAATTCATTGGTCACAGGGATTAACTATATCGGAGACTAATATTTGGATTGTCGACTATTGTATCGAATTGTCAAATTTAGTTAATCTAGCAGTATCAAGAGTCAGGAGAATGTCTCAGCTACAAAGGATTATTATAGACTGCACAATGAATAATAGTCAAATTCTGGAAATCAACAATGATACAGTAATGGAAAAAATAGCTGGTTATCAGCGATGTGACAAAAAATAAGCGCGACTTTGATCTTGATGTCGAGCTTATCATGACACTGAAACAACAACAAAATAATCATTGTACTTGCTGTAACAAAGTAATGTTGTGGCAGCATTCGAATAATAATCCAAGACAATTTACCGTGAATAGAATAAACAGTAGTCTCGGCCACACACGAGAAAATGTGATGCTAACCTGTCTTTGGTGTAATCGGCATCGAGGAACCAGTGCCTTATTGCTAACGAATCATCCTTCACTAAAGTGAAGGCGGTTGTAGTTGAGTATCTTCAGGAATTACTTGTAATTGTTCACGGACAAATCCACGTTGAGACGCAGCTGAATCTAATCTGTAGATTGCAGGCCTGCCAGTAGATCTTACAACGCTAAAAATGTTATGTGTGGTCACACGCCAGATAGGATCAGTTGCTCATTTTGTACCACCTTCAATTTCACCAGGTTCATATAGATATCTGACAGTCACACTACCGAGGAATGGTTTCTGAGAGGAAGGGTCGTGTCGCTTAAATGGAATGTGTTTCTTCGAGATTGCATTGATGGGTTTCATAGAAATTCCACGAGTAACTTCGTTGTTTAGCGCAGCTATAACACTTAGTGGTCTTGTAACTCATTCACGAGATCTCTTGTCCGCTGAACTTTGTCCAGGGATACAATAGTTATATATGATTAATTACAGGCCCCTAGCACTAGTTTGCCTTTCATCGCAGATCTTATCCAAAAATTAACAAATGATTCTCTGAGAGATTTATTTTTTACAGACTTTAGAGTGTTAATCAACCGCACGTCTGTAATATGTCGTTGTTGTAGATCTGGATTTTTATACCCAACATTATGAACATTGCACGCTTGATCATTCGAATTTATTGGATACTCTCCTAGTCTTGGTTTATCTTTCTCGTCAAGTCGGATATCAAGCCGGGTTCCAGGACCACAATAATTATATCCAGGAAGTTTTATTGGGAGACAAATTTTTATCTTTTGCACCACATTTCACACACTTTCGTGTAAGTGCACGCCTTTATTCCTTTTCGTTATTGTTTTCAATTCACTAATATCGGTGTGTGCTCTGCATCGAACACAATATAAATCCATATGCTTATTATATTTCTACAACATGGATGTGATTGACTTCTCAGCGACACCAAAACTACAGCCAGTCAAGCATCACCAAATTTCATCAGGGCCATCTGGGTCTGGTAAGACGCAGTTGTTACTTAACATGATATTGAGATGGCTTCAGTGGAATAAGTTATATTTAGTGGCACCATCTGTAGATGATCAGGGATGCTATGACGTACTTAAAGATTTCAATGAATATGCAAGAATGATTGATGGCAATGACGTCATTGATTTTATTACTGACATCAACGATGCGCTGTTGGTAGATGATCTGATCGGAGACATCAACAATCTCGTAATATACAATTATGCGATGCTAGACAAACAATCAAATCCAGCTCGGATATTTTCTTGAGGCAGACACAAAAACACAGGCATTATATATGTTACTCAGAGATATGTGCAAATACCTAAAGTGATCAGAGAGTACTGCAGTCTTCTGGTTGTCTTTGATGGTGTTGATACACATACGTTGAGAAACATCCACCAGACTTGGTGTTCAAGGAACTTGGATCTGATTCAGTTTAAAAACTTGTTCTCATGGATTTATCTTGATAAATTTATATGACCCCCGATCGAGGTATCGCGTAGGTCTCGATGAAATCTTTGGTCGAGAGATCTGTCACCTGACCGCTACTTATTATTACCCCCATCCACCCTTGCCTTTGTCAAGGCACACAGTAGCGGGGTGGGGGCAAGGACCAAAAGTGGATGTCTCGGGTCATGAACGAGGACGCATACAAACTTGACACACAAAAATTAAGAGGAAAATAAAGAGGTGGAGTAAGTAGCACGTTTTATTGTTATTGACCTTGGTGCCATTTTCGTAGAATGGGTAGATTTCAGAAATGGGACTTTCCTAAGAGTTGTAAGAGTCCCCCCCCCCTCAGGCTCCATAACGTTTCATTTTACCTATCAAGAGTCATATTAATGTCTGAGGAAGATGTGATGTTTTCCATTTAATGAATTTCTTAACTCTCTTCTACAATATAAATATCCCTAAATACATAAATGTAACTTATTTTGCTTCCTTTTTTTAGTGACTAACATTGTTGCTTTTGTCATAACAGGATAATGTAGGATAATGTAGGCTCTCACTTTGAGTTCAAGAATTTCAGTGAATGAGGGGCTGGTGCTGAAACGAAACTTGGTTGCGATATTACTCTTAACATGTACATTTGTATATTTAAGTGCCACGGGTTGCTGGAACTATAAAAAGAGAAGGTCATAGTCTCTGCAGCATCAATTTCTTTTCCAGGGTACCGATACTGCAGATTTGTTACTGACAGTTGTGCAGTTAAATCGCTGCCTCTGCGTCGAATAAATAGG
>JAECUM010048490.1:0-14009 GCA_016617855.1 Megalonaias nervosa
ACGTATACCTGATGGTCAGCGCAGTTATATATAAATGACATTATCATTACAATAAGTCCCTACTGATTGATTGGTAAATAGAGATCATTAGATTAATTAAAGTCAATTCCTTTAAATTTTAGCCAGAATGGTCAAGATAGTTCCGTATGTAAAATTGCAACTGACAATCCATGCCTGTTAAGGAACAAAGATAAACTTTCATCTAAGATTGCGATATAAATATACATATGTTTTTGTTTGTTTGTTTGTATGTTTTTTGTTTTTTTTTTGTTTTGCTTTTTTGTTAATAGGGTTTTTTTGTACGCTGAAGATCAGAGGTCTTCCCATCCCAAAAATTTTCTTCAGATTGTCCACGGTCATTTCTTGATATGTGTTCGGACATAAATCCAAAATTTGGTCAAGAGGCGTATAATAATTTTTAATTTCTTGTAAATGAAAAGCAAAGAAATCAAGTGTCAAAGATAATAAGGCTACGTGACAAGGAAAAGTCAAAGAAAGGAAAAGACCAGCTCACAATTGAACGTTGAAAACAACTTGAAGAATATTGCCACGATTCAAAAGACTAAAAGGTGAAGAGGATAACAACCACAGTTATTTAGAACAAAATTAAATATCTGTGTTTAGACATTCAGATGCACTAATGAATTAAAGCTATTATGGCCGCCGCATTATCTGTGATCATCATGCAACTCCATACATTACGACATAAATTTTGGAAACCTTGACAAAATACACGACTTTTATTTATTATTGAAACAGGGCTGACTATGTTTCAAGTGAAATAAATGAGCATATCAAGGCAAAAATTGGGGGTTTTTTACCTTTTAAATCACCATTGCAAAGAAAACTTTGTTAAAGGAGAAAGGAATTTGATATAGAATGATAGCCATGAAAAAAATATCGTCTTAACAGAAAAACATTGCTGTGTTCTCAGTTTCTTCTGGCAATCAGTAGTAAATTCAGAGTATCGTCACCATCGAAGGTAACTGAGACTGGAAGTTTTAGGTCGTTCCTACTCTCCATTTTAGACAGCGATATTTGCCTATTTTTGCAATCCCAACGAAATAGTTGTGTTGGTAGTTTTAGCTCTAATAGGTTAGACAAAATAATTTACCCACAGCTAGCATTGTATGTTCGCGTATATTCCATTTAGGAATTGTTTTATGAAGACTATGGTTAATAAGACATGCTCGGTCATTTTATGGCATCAAGAAGAGCTACGGTCAACAGATTTAACCAATGTCTTACAGACAAAAGATTTATATAATGGACTTTCATCAAATGCTTTCATAACCCATACTATATATTAGGTTATCGGAAGAGATATAATGAATAGGTCCGAGTATATCTTATCTGTCTAAATGGATTTACGCTATGAATAACAATTAATTTGGATTAAGCAAGCGAAGGCAAATCACGTGGTTAATTTATATCCAGCTACTATTCAGCTCATGTGTGTATGTATGTATGGATGGATTCATGTATGTTGTTATGTATATTTGATTTTGCTTTGTTTGTTTTTTTATCTCATTCTTTGCCATAGGTAATGTAACATTATATGTTGTACATGATCTTGTTGAAAATCAAGTTCATTCTCTGCTTGACCCGAGTCATTGATTTTTATAATTATGTAAACAACTGACACATAGTTATAATATTCATTAGGCGTATGAATTAACCATTGTAATTATTATCTTTGCCTTATTCTCTGACATTGTGTTTACTATGTTCTTTATTATAATTATTGTATCAAGTTAAGATCTGAACCCTCTAACATTAAATTTTTCTTCAGGTAATAGTTTGGGCTTCTTTATTGAAAATGCTAACTGTGACCTGGGATCAAGTAAAGAACAATATAGCCTTGTTTTCTAAAAAGTTAGTTATTCGTGCTCTTAAATCATCTCATAATCAGTTGTATAATTGTCCGAATGTATGTATGTATGTATGTATGTATGTATGTATGTATGTATGTATGCATGCATGCATGCATGGATGAACGGATGGATGGATGGATGGATGCATGCATGTGTGTGTGTGTGTGTGTGTGCGTGCGTGGATGGATTGATATGTATGTATGTATGCATGCATGCATGTATGTATGTATTTACATCTTACTTGTTTTTCTATTCTAAAGAAAAAGAATACCTTTCTCGCCGATTGGGAGTTGTAACTTAATATAAGGGAATGAGATATAAATCTAGCACGTTTGATCGAATTCATTGAATCGTTAGTCTTGCCCATGAAATGCATGAACATGTCCGGGAAAATAATTTAATTAATTAGTTATTTTAAAAGCTAATATATACTAAATTAGAAAACTTTCTTCGTATTCCTTCAGAAATCTGGTGGTTGTTATAATTATATCCTCCTTCACAATTGTGTTAAACTTACAGTTCCATAGATATCGTGAGACTATTTGTATATTTGCTATCCAGGAACGACTTACACTCGAGTCGCTTCTAACAGTTTAAGGCACAGAAACCCCAGGGGAGTGTAGGTGTTAATTTTGTAGGGGACTTTGTTTGCTTATTACGCTATGAATATCTATAATTTACTAGTACTCTAGCTAATTGAAAGACAATTCTGTAAATCATTTTCAACGTTTCGACCTAAGGCATTGTTCTCCTCAGGGGACAGTAAAGAAGTTACACATAACACAAATCTATATTTTGCCGCAGACAAACGTTAAATACAATGAATAAGGAATGAGAGGTAACGTTGTCAACAATTCCTTCTTAACAGCAGAGGTACAAAATGAACGATAGATGATACCGGTTTCGACACCCTGTTGGGCAAGGCTTTGTATCAATTTTACAATGTATGCTCACAAGTTTTCATCACAAAATGAACAATGAAACAAAGCATCATTTACAACCTATTCTTTTATCTGACAAGAGATCTTGCAAAAGAGAGTTAAATAATTAGAACATATATTCCGACCTACCGCGCTGGATGTGTATTAGCCTGTTAAAACAACTTAAACAGTCAGGTAGCTTTACCATACTTTTCATGCATAACATTGAAAACCCAAACATTCAATGCACGCATATGAACAGTTTTGGGTTCTCATCTCTTCTCCTTGTATTTTACTTCAATTTGCATACATACATACATACATACACACACATACATACGTACATGCATGCATGCATACATACATACATACATGCATACATACATACATACATGCATACATCATACATACATACATACGTACATACATACATACATACATGCATGCATAATGCATACATGCATACATACATCATACATATATACATGTATACATGCATACATATATCATGCATCATACATACATACGTACATACATACATACATACATCATACATACATACGTACATGCGTACATACATACTTACCTACATACATACATACATACATACATCATACATACATACTTACATACATACATACATACATACATACATACATCATACATACATACATACATATATACATACATGCATACTTACATACATACATACATACATAAATACATATATACATACATCATACATACATACGTACATACGTACATACATACATACATACATACATCATACATACATACATACATACATACATACATGCATTCATACATACATACATACATACATGCATACATACATACGTACATACGTACATACATACATACATACATACATACATGCATTCATACATACATACATACATACATACATGCATTCATACATACATACTTACATACATACATACATACATACATACATACATACATACACGCATTCATACATACATACATACATGCATTCATACATACATACATACATACATACATACATACATACATACATACATACATACATATATAAGTACATACATACGTACATGCGTACATACGTACATACATACATACATACATATTAATGGAGGAGTAGAAGCAGTTAAGTTTACATGTGATTGTTCTATTGACCACATTTCTACTCTAAATGACAATGAGCAGATTGAAATCAATCCCAAGTGTGAAAATGACATAGGGATACTTGTATTGTTTGCTGATGGATATATGGACTTGTAAATGAAGTTACGTACGTACGAAAGTAAGCTCATATGCAGATAGGTCATTGTTTTCAGTTTCCATTTTGGAAACCAGGGGTTCTAGTTCATTATTATCCGTTTTAAAATTAACTATTGTTTTTACGTTTTGATGCCAAAGGTGGAATTTGTTGCAGTCTTTTAGTTTAATCCATTTCGTTTGCATTTTGACAAATACGTGCACTCCTTGTAATAAAGTGGTTTATGTCACTGCTTAGATCGAAGCGTTTCAGTCCATCTGTTGTTGGAAAGAAATGAAAAGCCACTGGAATTCGACACAAGTTAGGAAGATGATAGTTTAACTTTCAGGTGATATTGTATGTGAACTCTGGTCAGTCACCTATTATCAAGTGCATTTCTTCGTGTTGGTAGGGAGAGGGAGATATATTTATATTGATATAGATTTCTGTAATGCGTTTTGTTTAATTATAAAGACATTGTTTAATGAATGCTGCACTGTGTGTGGGTAGCGATGTAATGCATCGTTTGCGATGACGGTAACAAGTTGCAAGATCAAAATTGATTACATTTTTCTATGTTCAAAAACTGCTGAAATTTGTGTTAGATGATCTGGAATTTTGAATATTATATAGCTAATTAACTTATCATGCATTAAGCGGTGCCTATTTAACTACATATAAGCATTGAAGGTCTGTACTGACTCTAAACTCTGCATAACATTTACAAATTGAACTCGCACAAAAACTGAACCTCATTACATGAATAAAATATGATACCATGTTTAATGGCAAAGTATTACTGGCATAACAAGTGAAGCTGAAAGATAAGACTATTCGGTTGTGTATAAAAATCTACTTAGTATTACATTTGTTTTTGTAGATTTTTTATTTTGTAGAATTTTGGGGAATTTCGCGACAGAAATAAATACGTCACCGATATAATGTTTTAGACAAAGGCCTTTTCCAGGAAAATTTCATGATCTTAAATTTCATCTCCACTATCGGGTACATATTTAACATTCTAAAAGTCGATATTTTCCCTGATAGAATGACATCGTATTCAACTTTCATTGCAAGTGCACAGATCAAGATACCGGTGTATCGTACAGATTTAATGTTTTTAAATAAATCCGAATCACTCAGAACATAATCATTGCAGAATTTATTTGTAAGTAGCATATTTCATAAGTCGTGTACTGAGATTTGTATTTAATTAATACATTCCACAGGTGATGCATATGACACTGTAAAGTGGAACTCTTAAGAAAATTTTGTGTCCATTTTGTCTTGCAAATGTCGTAATGTAAGTTATATAATCATACTTGACATTGGTTTTCAATACGCGTACAATGTTAACAATATTATCAACACATTTCTTTACGAAGAGTAGAAGCCATTTCCTGATAATACCCATCTGACTGTAATTTACTAACTTGTACTTGGCTGTGTCAGACTGTATATATAGATACACCAGTAAATGACAGACGGAAATAAGTGTATGCGTTGTGAAATATCGTTGTTACTGTGAAAGATCCTTGATTTCTCCATCATTATATATTAACCATATATCGAATCATTCAGCGATCACTCGATGATAAATGACCAGTTCGACCGGGTACGGGATTGTAAACTTAGCATCCGTATTTGACATCTTCTCAATTTTCATATTTAACCAAAATGTTTTTAGGCACATTGTATTTATCCCGGGTAATGACGAGATCTGTCGTATACATTGTCCGTCAGTTACTATACAATTGATAACGTGCTGCTGTAACGATTATATTAGTTTCTTCCTGATTTTGACTACTTTGTCCAATGTCGACCGACTATAGGCCCACACAGTACACGGATCTCGTCGGGATCGATTTCAATTTGTGTATTCAACAATAATTTTATCAAAGCCGTAAACAGTTACACCGACCATGTCTGCTAGCCACATAAAAAAAAACAGATTTTCCCCTTGTTGCGTGCCAGGTATCAATAAATGTATACAATAAAACTTGAACACGGCCGCGCACACTACTCAGTTCTCAATACAGTTGACATACTTAATGCTGGCCTTTTTCAAGACGACGAACATTGGTTATACATATGGACTGTATGCATTCAAAATACTTTCAGGTTTATCATCATCGTTCCATTCTCATAATCTTTCTATCCATACTCGAAAATAGTCAGTTGCAATAGGAGGTGATTTATTACTTGCCCTTTATGCTTCTGGCCTGTTAAGCTTTCAAAGCCCTTGAGAGCGTTTTGCAAAGAAAGTCATCGGCGGAGCACAATAAATAGTGAGTCTAAATATAGAACTAATATGTTAAAGCGCATTTACACATATAAACAGTCATATCATCTGCTTAAAGTGTTTTGACTTCGACTCATTCTTTGACCATTGGAAGTTTGTGATCTTCATTCCCCTTAAAATATTTGTTACGTCATTTGTCCCGCGGATACAACATACTGTAAATGCAAGACCATATTGGCGTTTGAGTCAGAAACAGGATATACCATCATTTAGAAAATATAAAATCATATAGGTTGGACTTGTAAACCTGAACTCCCACTTACAGGATCGTGATCTGTTGAGAGGATAATCACACAACCGCGATTATACCTAAAAATTCTGATCATGGGGTAGAAAGTCCCAGTCCATACATATGCACATGATACACCTTAGTATTACTGGAAGTCAGTTATGCAAGCACTAATTAATTTCTTTATTTAATAAATACAAAGCAATTAGGTTAAAAACTGCCAAACTTTCATGGGAGAATCTTAATTAGTAATGATCAGTTATGATTTTCTTTAAGTGATTTAAAGCATAACAATGCCCGATGATATGTCCACTGCAGAGAATAAACTGCCCTGCATACGATAATGTGATTCACACTCATTATGTTATCGTGTAGACATCGATCTGCTCAACAGTGGCGATACATTTTACATAACTGATCGAGAGAGATCCAGTAAAATGGCGCGTTAATATGGGATAATTCGTGCACTGCTGCTACTACTACTACTACTACTACTACTACTACTAATAATAATAATAATAATAAGATACATACAGTAACGGATAGCTAACGAATTTAGCCACAATGTCCACGGTAGATAAAATCTTCATCTGCGGACAGGACATATACAAGTTTCTATACAGTTTCGTCTGTCTTTGTTAATGATTATATACGTTTTTTCTTTTCCATTTAGAGCCACAAGTTAATACTCTGTAAATACTCTGCCGACTTTGTTTTGTCTCCGACAGTGTCCTGTCTCCCTGATGAATATCAGATCGGCTTTAATCGTTGGGCTTCAGTTCACATTATATCACTGTATTATATGCACAGTAAAACGTCAATTATCCGGACTCCGATCATCTGGATTATTCGCTCGTTCGTACTTCTACCGTGTCCCTGGGTATGTGATCTTATTATTGTTGGCACGTATCTTTAAATGAAATGAATAAGTCGATAATAATTTTACCGTAGAAAAATGTAGTATTAATCACAACAAAATACAAACTCATGCAACCAAACTTGCAATTGTTTTCCAAATAAGTAATTTGTCTCCTTACGGTAAAAATAAATGTAATTAGCGAAGACGGATGGAACGAGTGAGATAATAATAGAAGGTTTATTCTTACTCCAGATTGTGGTTACGTGACTACCGCTTGACTCTATGTAGTTTGTCATACATCTACTTAAAGCTGCCCAACCATGATTGAAGACGGAGCAGATAAGGATATGTGTGAAACCATAATACAGAATGATATTGAAGAGGCTGTAAGAGAGCTGAAGAAAAATAATTCATGTGGTCATGATAAAATATATGCAGAGCATTTAATTTTTGCCTGTCAATCGATTAGTTCTATTTTGTGCAAAGTGTACAATCGCATCATCTCCTTGGAAACCTATCTGGACTACTTCAAAACTGTAAATGTTATGCCTATCTTCAAAGGTGGGAAAAAAGACAGGCTAGATATAAATGGCTATAGAGACATCTCAATCGTTCCCGTTTTTCAAAAAGTATTTGAAAAAATATTGTTGAAGAGGATAACTCTATTTAACGAAAGGATCAATCTCCCTCACCAATTACAACAGGGATTTCGAAGAGAATGCAGTGGCAATTCTGCAGCCTTTATTATAAAAGAGGGAATAGCCCATTATTTAGAAAGTCACTCAAATGTTTATGCTGCATTCCTGGACAACGCGAAGGCCTTTAATACGGTATAGCATGAAGGCCTCCTTTATAAGCTATTCTAACTCGGAGTTAAAGGAAAACTGTGGAGATTGATTCGAAATTCTTTTCGAGAAGTTAGGGCCCTTGTTCTGCTCAACGGCCATCATTCGAAACCATATTCAGTCAATCAAGGGGTAGGACAAGGAAGAACGCTATCAGCATGGCTATTCTTAGTCATGATTAATGACCTAATATCCTTGCTGGAGTCAACAAAATCTGGAATGCAAGTTGGTACCTTAAGTATCCCTTGTGTTTTATTAGCGGATGACACGACCTTGCTATCTTCATCATTTAACAGTATGAACGTTTTACTTCGCAACCTCCATGACTATGCATCGAAGTGGAGACTCCGATACAATGCTGATAAAAGCAATATTATCATATTTTCGAAGAAAAAATCATGCAAAAATCTATGTTCATGCTCGGAGATAAAAGGATACCTATTCTTTCCTCTAGAATATATGCTGGGGTTACTCTCTCCACAGATCTTTCTAACACTGTTGCAGTGAAAAATGCTTGTGATAAAGGTAGATCAGTATTGTATTCCCTTGTTGGAACTGGCATTGGAAAGGATGTTAAAAATAAATGTAATTAGGGAAGACGGATGGAACGAGTGAGATAATAATAAAAGGTTTATTCTTACTCCCGATTGTGGTTACGTGACTACTGCTTGACTCTGTGTAGTTTGTCATACATCTACTTAAAGCTACCCAATCATGATTAAAGCCATTCTGTAGTCAGTTGCTACGTATTTAACTGTCAGTCAATAATCAATGATGACCAAACGCGTGACAAAAGTAATCATCTAACCATACTGGTGTATAAAAGAATCCGTGCCAGCAGCGTTTACTTTGATCAAACTCCATCGACACTTTTTGGGATACGCTAGGTAAAAGGACATACTTTCAACACTGGAATTACACACATTTGGCTTACACTATACTGATATTTTATCATAAGTGATCAAAGTCTTTATCAGAAGTCTGTTATGCCTTGT
This sequence comes from Megalonaias nervosa, assembly GCA_016617855.1. Taxonomy (NCBI): domain Eukaryota; kingdom Metazoa; phylum Mollusca; class Bivalvia; order Unionida; family Unionidae; genus Megalonaias; species Megalonaias nervosa. The sequence continues at coordinate 9,286 of JAECUM010048490.1, forward strand.
ATGATCAATGCATGCAACTCATTGTAAGCATTTCATAATTTGGAAACCTATTCCTTTTCCTGGTGTGTTTATTTGCAACATTTCACATGCTCATATATGTATGTACGTATACATTTTCTGTATAACGAACACTGAGAATCAAATTAACAGCCGAATACATAGGCACATATATTCCATTGTTTCGGTTATAGTAAATCACATGCTTCTCCAATACTTTTTTTTGTTAGCAAATGAAAGGATATTTTGTCAACCATGTTTTCTTACATGGTATGTTTGTCGACAAGGAATATGCTTCTGTCATATTTAAATTTAATAAAAATGCGCACACTGCCGGTCTGAAGACGATTTTACTTTTCATTCATTTAATACCACGGATGTTATATGCATGAGTGACATTATGAAGATGTATTATAGCCAATTGATTGTATCACGTAGGCGCATGGTCGTTTGATCATTGTAATATAAAGTAAGTCAAAATTATTAAATCACAATCAATAAATCCTATCCTGCCGTATAACATACAACAAATAATTATGTAAACAACTACATCTATGGTGAAAAGTTCACATAAAACATACTTGTGTAATCTGGGAAATTAAAAGCGCATCAACATATATAAATTACAGGTTTGCGGCAAATACAAAGTTGTTTGTTTTAAACCAGCAAGGACAAAACTAAAGATAATCATGACCTCTACTAGGAAACCATTGCTTTGTGCTACAGAAAGTATCATTAGCACGTTATAAATATGTTGGTGTAATTTAGTAAGAAATGTGTATGTATCTTACACAAACAATATTAACTCATTTTATGTATTAGTTTACCTACAAGACGTCTTCCATTATTCACTAGGTTATAAGTCGTCCCATACCTAACAAAGGAAAACAGCGTTCACAAAAGTTAATTATCGGCTGTATATAGTCCAAACTTGGCATACAAATAACATTCCTATATCTACCATACATTTATCCGAGGATAGCTCAGACCCCACTGGACAAATTTTGTCAACACGTTCTGTAATGTTTTAGAAGATCCCATGCACACAAAAGATGAAGCAGAAGGCCATATTATTTATGTGCCAATATTTTTTTCAAGGATGTTTCAATATTTTGTATCTTGTATTGGACACAAAATAGACGAATTGATTCCAATCTTTGTTTCATATGTTTAGGGGACTTTTGTCTACAATATATCAGCAATACAATTTGGACAATGAGGTGACACAAAGTGTTGATATATAACCCTTTGTATGGCGCTAAATAGCCTGACAATGCTGGTGCGCCCTAAAAATACAACCAACCAAAGTGTTGATATAATTACTCTGCTTATGTACGATCTAGGTAATAATTATAGGTTACTGCATTTGTATGGGAAAATATGAACGAGGTTTTTTTTTCTTCTAAGTAATACTACACGAGCTTAAGAACTTGTGAAACATGTATGCGCTGAATCAAGAAATAATTTTGATATGCTTGATTAGTTATCGTTGATAGTGTATTTGTATATCTCAGTTGTATCTGCATCCATATTCTGTAGAGCTTTTTCTTTGTTGGTATACATGATGTAAATAAAGTCGTATTTCCGTTTCATCCCATCGTATATTCTTTATGGTCACTACTTTGTATATGAGTCCTTCTGATTGTATACAGTACCAGCGAATTTCTAGGGTAGTTATATGAAACGAATGCCCATCTAAATAGCGAGAGTCCAGATCTTCTGCAACACACATAATATCTTTGACTTATACTAAAATATATCAAATGAACGAAACATTACGGAAAGTAAGTGCTTAAAAGTCTTTATCATTTCCACATTTTTCGTTCAATTTAAGCAGACTATCAGTTATGAACATTTTAAGAAACTTATTATCGTCATTATTCGTTATTTAATCCTGCCAGATGATATTTATAGAGCAGATGTGATATCATAAGAGTTCTGCAATGATTCGTCATAACGAAACTGATGAGACAAAGTCATCTATTTCTCCATTGTAGTTTGTGTGTGTGTTCTTCATTAAAATCTCCCATTAAGAACACGCACATATGTGAATTGCACATATGTGATATTTTTTTACTGGAACATATTCGTCTGCAGTATTAAATCGTAATTCGGAAAGGGGGACGTAAACCGCATCAATGATTATGTCTTCATCCTGCTTGTTGGAAAAGTCACATTCAATTTCGTACAATCTTTGTATAATGTTTGAACAGTTCTATGAACAACACAATGAATGAAATGACCTTAATATTTGAGTTTTGTGCGCGAAATCCATATAATGTGTCATCCATATGCAGGTTTTACGCAATCAACCTAATCCAATCATTTATAAGATTCCTCTTGACAATTATGGTTTCAAGATACGTTACATTCTGAGTATACCCAAATCTAAAATGTATAATGGCGTTCTCAAACAATAGAAATTGAGTGTAATTGTCTCCCTTAAATATACCCTGATCTCCGCATCCCACCACTATTTATTGATGGAGATGAATCTATAGTCAATAAGTATGCACAACACTCCTGAAAAATAGTGTCAAAAAATGATTGGTCAACATTTATTTTCCTGGTGATGACCTACGTTTTATGTTTCACGGCATTTCACTGCGTACTGCAAGACAAGTGTCGTTCCTAAACTTTTGTCAAAGTGATTTACTCACGTTCATATATTCAAACGATGTCCATTAGCAATAGAAGTTTTCATAGGAATCCAATGAAGACCGTCTTTTCACAGCATTGTGACTTACGCTATATCAGGGTCCAAGTCAAATGGAACTTTTCTCTTTAAAACGAATTACACAAGCACAGTTATTTGTCGATATGCGCATATTCAGATGATCATTAAAACATCTGCCAAGTTGTATGGCAAGCCATTGAAATATATAACACTAGTGATGTTCGGAAGAGGTTGCCAGTCAGTGCAGTCAGGTACAAGACTAAATGGGCAGTAACTCGAATAACTTTGATTGGATGATGCACTCATTTTCAGCTGATGACATACTTACCAAGTTTCATAGCAGTGCAACTAAAACTGCGGGCCTAGTTGCACCAACACTATTGTGCCGTACTTTGCATTAAGCTAATAGCCAAATATGTCAATAACACCAGACTCCTTTATTCCCCTTCCCTGCTTTCTATATCAAGTGATTTGTCGACATGCATTGATACCCATAACATTTGTCATGGCATTCTATCAAACACCTCGTGACTAGCTGTTCAAAATATATTGAGTCTATCCTACGCTACCTTACGCTAGTAGTATAGGTATTTTGAGGTTCCTCTCTCAGAGACCCCCTACCCCTCCAAAACGTTATACGTTAAAAGTTTTGTCAGCAGCCTTTTTTAGCTCAGAATGATGACTTTCATATTTCTGACAAAATTTGTTTTGTCGGGGTAGGGGGTCTCTGAGATAGGAACAACTCAAATACCTATACTACTATTACAGTCCCTATACTTATTATTTTTATAGTCTTAGACAAAATTAATTAGAGATTGAAAATATTATATATAATATCATTCTGTCAATCAAAGCGACATATTGGATTTGATCTGACAAATACATTTTGTAAGAGATTTAATTCGATTAGAGCAGCCTCAAGTTATACTGGTATAAAAACTAAAATAATAAGCGATTGTATTAAAAACGTTGGATATCATATATCACCAAAATATGGGTCAGTACGGCTATTCGCGACTGAAAATGGTATGAGAATAGTGGGTTGGGCAGATGATGTAATGACATTTATTGACAATATGGTTGATATTTTAAAAATGATAGTCCTTAAGGACTGTTTGAAGATGATTATATACGTATGAGTATGATTATGATTATATACATATGATTATATCTTAATTACGGACAGCACAGTTTAACCCCATGTGACCCCCTAGGTTGCCAAAGGACATCCTAGCAGGATCAGAGGTTACATATAAACTTATCCTAGGACAGCACATTTTAACCCCATGTGACCATCTCGGTTGCCAAACAACATCCTAGCAGGATCAGAGGTTACATATAAACTTAATTCTAAGACCTTATTCTAGGACAGCACAGTTTAACCCCATGTGACCCCCTAGGTTGTCAAAGAACATCCTAGCAGGATCAGAGGTCACATATAAACTTAATTCTAAGAACTTATCTTAGGACAGCGTAGTTACATATAAACTTAATTCTAAGAACTTATCCTAGGACAGCACAGTTACATATAAACTTATCTTAAGGACAGTAATACGAGCCTTCTCTACGTTCAATACAAATTTGCACACTCCCCCCATAATCAACCCAGGGAGTGCAAAATTGCACCCACCAAGTGACATGGTGGGAGAGTGTACAAATTTTCTATTGAAACATAGATGGGCTGGCTGAAGCCCCACTAAATAAAAGGATTTTTTTTTTGCATTAAAATCGCCCTCGTCGACAATTTGTCGGTCACGAGAATCGAACCACGGACGACAAGCATAAGAATCCAACGCTTTAGCAATCGGCCACCGGACTTTATTATGTATATATGTCTAAAATAATTATCATATAGTTACCGAACAGCATTACATTTTCTGATTTTGAAAACACGTAATATTACATTATATTATCTAATTCTGAAAACATTATTATAAATAAATCAAGAAAAAACATAATGTTTGATTTTATATTGTACAGAAAAACGAATCCTAATGCTGGGCTGAACTGTATAAGATCGACCGTTTCCAGTGATACTAACGAGTGTGAA
>JAECUM010048493.1:0-13019 GCA_016617855.1 Megalonaias nervosa
TTTATTAGGTTCGTTTGAATTTTCGTCGAGATATTCAACATACTCAAATTCTGTTGTCGAGTCGTCTGTTCGTATATCCTCGGTCAGGTCAAGGTAACTTTTGACAGACATTCTTTATATGTTATTGTTAGACAAAAATTAGAAAGCCGCAATATATGATCGAGCAGGTCTAGTTTTAGTTACCAATTTTCTAATAATTTCTTCGCTGGGCGGAGATATCAGTTTTTTATCGTTTTTATCAGCGCCTTGGTAGTTTCTGATGTTGGTGATATTTCAGAAATTGCTAGTTTTATATACCTGAGGCTTGGCGGACCACCCTTAATTTTATCAGTCATCTTCTGTCCAACGGCTGAACCTGCTGAAGAAGATGCTGCTGTTGCAAAAGCTTTCGATGCGTCTAACACGATAGGCACAATTTTTGGCAATTCCAGGTACATTTTCGATTATTTTTGAAAATATATTTCCAAAGAAACCTCCTACGATATTTCTGTGATAAAGTTTTCGTAGTTTCATTTCGCGATGCAATACTCTCTGATAAAATTGACTGGTCAGCATAGCTGTGGTGAGCTTACTGCGAGATCAGTAAACTGATGAGCAGAGCTCACTGACCTCAAGTGCAGATAATAAGTTACAATTTCGTTATTGAGATTTAGCTGCCGGCCGGATTGATCAGTCAGTGTCATTGTGATAGCAGATATTTGATTTTCAACACTAACAGGATAGTAGATCATTTGTCTTCGGTTTACTTGCATTAGCGATCCAGGTGGTACATCTTAACTAAAAGAATAGTTTGACCTTTACTACCACGTGCCGTATACAACCCGCTGGCAATACAGCAGTTTATTGAAATCGAATTTACTTTCATTATATCAATGGGTAACTCACCATCGTATGAAATTGAAGCACTTTGCGATTCAGAACCGTATTGATTTCGAGAAAATCCTAACAATGGACCAATACTATTTGTGTACCGAAATCAACAGTAAAACTGTTTTTCAAAGTGATTCTGGCATGCAGTGTTTTTGTTTGGAATGAGCTCAAAATTATCTGATGCAGATTCAACCTTAGTTGTAATTAATAACTATATTGCTTTATTTAGATATGTAACGTTAAAAGCTCCCTGTGGTATCTTGACAGAAGTCCCAATCAGGCCAGTTGGCTGGACTGATTGAAATGTGAAATCGTTATTGATGTTAGTTTTGATCTTTGCCAATGCGTGATAAGCAGTAGCTGAAACTAACCCTATTTCGCATTGTTTATCGCCGTCAAGTTCGATTGGTGGATTATAAGTAACAGAGAAGTTCGCACTGTCCGCTATAGTCTGTGATGAATCAAGCAGTAACGTTGTTGATAACATTCTTATTTTATTTGATAGATAAAAATGAACTGCTGACAGTTTGTGCTTTGTGATTAGCGAATCAGATCGTTGTGTAAAATATAATATTCGTCAGATGTTAAATAACCGATTGATCTGAGATTATCTCAAATTTCAATAATTTCATTGTCAATTTCTTTGCTCGTATTTCCGGCTTCCTTTGATGTTATTAATAACATCAGTCTATCATCTATTTCAGAGATCGAGCTATAGATTTTAATTCCACGGCCTATTCTTACAGAATTATACTTTTTTGCTAATGTAAGCAATTTAGAATTCCCATTATATTTTTCTGTCGAATTTATTATATTTTCCAAAATGGTAATATATGCTTCAGCGATAATACTTTTTCGGTATTTTTGACAAGATTATGCGCATTCAAAAATGCTTTAGAATTATTGATATTATCACGGTATTCAGATTCATTCAAAATCTTTATAACATTTAATGACTCGATATATTCATCAATTTTTTCATCATCCAATTTTCTGATATTACCTACCGTGATAAGTTTTTCTGAATTAAATCATCTTCCAAATCTACAATTTTGCTATCTGTAAAATCGATACTAATTATTTTTATTGCTTTTTCAATATTGTTTAATCAAATTGGTTCTTTTCTAATGTTAAGTTCCTTTTATTTTCATCGTTCTTAATTTCGTTTCGTTTTTGATCTTTCTTCTTCTACTCGATCAATTCTTCCAATGTCTCGTAAAATCTCAGCCTGTTATGACACAGGATCTCCTATTCTCTCAATAATTTGTTCCGCAACTTTTTCTTTCGCTCCTCTTCGAGGACACCTCGTAATCCTTTCTCTGATAACATTTTAAGATCTTCTGGCGATGCCGCAGAAATATCTGGCTGTTTGCCAAGAACTGCTTCGGTCACTGACCTAAAACGTCTAGCAGTTTCTTCTGTCTGCCGCAGACCTCGACGTTCCTGCTCAACCCTCCTTTTGAAAGCTGCACTAGTTGCAACAAATTTCTTTAGAACCTCTATTCCTGTGCCCAGCTTTTTTTTTTTTTTTTTTTTGTTTTTTGTTTTTCTTTTGTTAGACTAATTTTAGATTGTGGCTCTAAGACCAGTTTACCGTTAGATTAATTTTCGCAGTGTAAACACCTGTCTATTCCGCATCTGAACATACTATTTTGATCTCTTGCTAGCTTATCAAATAAAAAGAAACTGTGCCCGCCATCACCAGTAGCGTCACGATAACGTTCGGCAAAATTATAATTTAATACACCTCCACACTGCTCTCTGGTTATATCTTGCAAGTCACTATTGTCTAGTCCGGCAAATATTATGAAGATGCCAGTATTTCTCCTGATGAATCAATCAATATTATAAAATCTTTCAGCAAGGTATATTGCATTATATTTTGTTGCGGGATAGGGAAAAATAAGATTTTATCTTGTTCATTTCTCCATTGCTGAGCGGAATGTCATCAAAACCAATTATTTTACGTTCGTCTGAATCTAGCTCGGCAATAGGAATTAAATCTTCTGGTTGTTTTATGATAAATATATAGTCGCCTACGCCAAGTTCATTTTCAGTTTTTCGTTATATTCGCTAAGAAGTTCGCACTTATCTTGATGTGGATTTATTGTGTAGATATAAACTCGATCGTAGTTGAAGAGGTCGTTAAGTAATAAATTGTTCAGAAGGTTAGTTTGATCCAGTTCGTCCTACTATCAGATAATGGCAGTCTGGTAGGTCGTAGTTATGCTGATGTTTGATTAAGCGCATCGTGTCAAAGTTAATTATGCTCATTCTATATCAAGTATTCACAAAATTTTATCTCGCGGTCAAGGTTAAATTTTATCAGGCGGTCAAAGATAAATTTTATCAGGCGGTCAAAATTAAATTTTGTCTTGCAGTAAGAAATAAGAGTGAGCTATAATTGACAGCTCAACGGAAAAAGAAACCACGACCACTACGGCTGGTATAGATTTAACAAATTATATTAAAAAATCTGGGGATACAATGGCAGGCAACTTAAGTATGTCAGGACAATTAGTGCTAGCCATTGAAATAACATACCCACCAATCAACCCAGATAACTCGCAGGTTGTAAGCCTTGTCCAACTTAGTATGGTCAGTAATGGTAAGTTATCTTTATTGAGTGGAAAGATGACTGGAAGTATCAACATGAGTAAAAAAAAACGATTGTAAATCTTGGGACAAAATACCCCCCCCCCCCATAAATAATTCACAGACGGAAAGCTATGCACAACTTAGCTCCTTAGATAATTCTAAGCTGTCATTATCTGGTGGGACGATGACTGGCACGTTAGACATTGGTGGGAAATTAATATTTACAATATCAACTTGATAATATAACTTTGACCAATAACGATTCTGTAACAAATGTAAAGTTTGTCAAGGACAAGTTTGTAATAAAATCCGGCAATATGACGACCGGCGCCTTAGATATGGGATTGAATAGGATAACAACTTCATATAATGCAACTGCTGGGTACGATATTACAAATAGATCTTATGTTGACCTGAGATCACTTACTGCAACAAATTCATGTTATTCATGTATCCGGTCGAGCTGCTGATGCACTTTACGTAAAGCAAACCGGTGGTACAATTACAGGTATGTTAAACATGGGGTCAAACTAAATAACAACGACTTATAATCCGGTTGCACCATTTGATCTAACAAATAAATGTTATGTTGAGGCTGAAAAAAAGTGCAGATCAGCAAGTGCAAATACTTCTTCAGATGCCAATTATCTTAAAAAGTCCAGTGGTACGGTAACAGGTGCGATCGATTTGGTTGATAATAAGATAACTTCTACGTACGTTCCTCTATTTACATCCCATTTTACCAATAAACAGTACCTTGATAGAGTTACACAATCGCAAGCGATTGGTTGGTAGTACGAGACGAGCTAAAAGTAGTGTTGGTCGCATTCCACATAATAATAATAATAATAGTAATAATAAGGACGACTTTGTATAGCGCCTAATCTTTAGAAGCTTTAAGCGCTTTGCAACATTAGACAAACATATATAATGATATGATTACAAAAAGAAACAAACATCATGAAATTAGAAAACAGAAAACATGCTGAAAATATTTAAGGTAAGGAAACATGATCAGGTCCTGAAGTCTGTTCTTGCAGTCGAAATAGATGATTTTTTAGAGCGCCACTGTCTCTTTGTGTCTAAGTTCAGTAGGCAATTCGTTTTCCATGTTGCTGGGCCCTGGTATGCAAAAGAACGTTGTCCATATGACTTCATTTTCATAGTGGGAATAATGAGAATACGATTGTCAGAAGAGGATCGTAAGTATCTTGCTAGTGTGTCTGTCGGAGTGGGTTCGAGTCTCGGATTCGGCCACTGTGGGTATGTGAGAAAGCTTGCCAGTAGCTTCTCTTGGGTCGGTGGTTCTTTCCGGGGTTTTGCCGGGTTCTTCCTCCACCTTTAATACTGGCCGCCATGTATAGCCTATCGTATGCTGAAAAATGGAGTTAAACCCTACAACAACAACAACAAAAACAACAACTTGCTGGTGTGTACACATGGGTCAGGTCAGATAGGTATGTTGGACTGGAGCCCGTCAGTGAAACGTAGCACAGAGAATAAATTTTGTGTTTGATTCTGGATCGAATGGATAGCCAGTGTAGGGTACAGAGCAGGGAGGAGATGTGTTCTGATCGTGGTACTCTAAGGATGATCCGAGCAGATGTGTTTTGAACTTTTTGAAGTTTCTGGAGTAGATATTGAGACTAACCAGACAGAACTGAGTTACAATAGTCCAGTCTTGAAAGTACTAAAGAACATACAAGTATTTTAGTGGCATCAACTGAAAGATATCTGCGAATGGAGCTGATGCGTCTCAGCTCAAGATATGCAGCCTAAAATATGTTCATGACATGTTACTGCAACGAGAGAGTACTGTCGAGAGTAACACCACTGCTTCGTACTGACTGTGTGAATGTTCTGTTGGTGTTGCTGATATTTATTGTTTGAGGTAAAGGATGTGAATGAGAAAGTCTTTGTGTTGTAATCAGAAATGCTTCAGTTTTATTATCATTCATCTGCAGCTTGTTACATCTCATCCATGATTTCACATCGGAAATGCACCTCTTTACACCTTGAATGGTAGCATCAACATCAGTTGGGTGGCTAGATTTTGTATATTTGGGTGTCATCAGCGTACAGTTGGTGAGACACTGGATGATGATCTATCATACTTGAGAGCGGTTGAGTGTATAAAATGAAGAGAACAGGGACAAGAACAGACCCCTGTGGAACACCACGACATAGATCAACTGGGCTGGAGTGTATTACAATTGCGGACACAATTTGTATCCTGTTGACCAAGTAGGACTTGAACCACAGTAAGGCTTTATCGTGAATGCCAAATACATGCTGGAGACAGTGAAGTAATATATCATGGTCTATTGAGTCAAATGCTGCAGACAAGTCAAGGAGGCTAAAAATAAGTGTTGGGATTTTATTGCAACAGCGTCAAGTTATTATTCGGAGAATAATCCAGGTTACGCGTTTGCGTTTAACAGCCTTAACAGCGAGCCAGGGTGGACCACAAACGGAAGAACATCAAACTTTTGGATCAAAATACGGTGTCCAGCGACAATTGCGATTTGGAAATTTCAGCTACAAGGTAGAACGAAACATGATGCCAGTTATATATATATATATATATATATATATATATATATATATATATATATATATATATATATATATATATATATATATATATATATATATATATATATATATATTAATATTCCTCAGCAATATACACTTAATTCTGAAGTAACCACAAACAAGTGCTCGTATTTCCGGATTTGTGTTTCAGAAGCTGAATATCCTTACCCAGATTTGTCCATGTTTCATATATGTACACTCGATGACCTAGTATAGGTGTGTCGTGCTAGCAGGCTGTGATTTTAATGTAATTGTAATATATAATGTTCCTCCATCAATCAGGGTCGCAAAAGAGATTTATAATTTTATACTCATCCCGAAAACGGAGATCGAAATAGCTGCTATTGACTCGCTCGACCCAGAAGGTTTTGAGGAGGCAAGAGCGATAAATATAATTGCTCGAATGAAAAAATTAACTTTACGTTCCCAGGTTTAGCCGATTAAAAACAACTTTGCCAGAGTTTCAGGAATGAGAGCCCTCAAATGAAATACGCTTTCAGAGACTTTGATATAATTAGCAAATACTGTCATGTAAGTGACTGCGAGGAAAGACGATTAAGGGTTGAAAAGTACTTGACAAGTACACTACTAAATAAAGAAAATGTTTTGACAATTAATAAATCTAACCTTGTAAAAACAAAATTTCATGGTGGTAAAAAGCCAGAGCAAGGGCGGCTAAAGATGATTCACGACGAGCTTGACAAACTAGCTGAAAAAGGAAACATAAGTTTCTAAAATATCGTAAGCTCAAGGACACATTTGCTAAACGTCTAATATTTCGTGTACTCGGTATGGACTATTATGATAAAAGACGCTGTTAGAAATAGTGGATAATAGTGCTGACACTAACCTGCCAACAGCAGCATATCTAGTTTTGATACTCTCACCGGCGATATAGAAAAGTATAACATATATCACATTAATGCTGCACTAAAAGCAGTATCAGATATTGAGAATAGGATTGAATTATATGATGATTTCGAACGAGACATATTTTATTAAGAGCTGGACGATATAACAACTGTGAAACCTGGAATTGATTAAGATTATGAAATACCTAATAGTTCTAAACACAATTGCCTTGAAAAACTATACAAAAGAAGCTGGAAAGTTACTGATAGAAGTAAAACACAAAAATGTCAAAGAGCTGATCGCTGGATACCTAAATCTAACCTCCATAGATATAGGGGAAGCTGATATTCTCGGTCTTTTAAGTTTTGCAACAGCTTATGCTATTCTCAGGCAACATCTAGTACTTAAAATTTTAAACTGGGTCAGTTATCTTGTGTTGTTAGTTATATCGACGAAACAGAAGATATTTATCGTGATAGAGTCAATGATATTACTGAAATACCAACACATTTCAACCGTCCATTTTCATCCTCAGTTTTAACAGATATCCGATATTATGATATTTCATCTGAAGTATATGATAAGTACAGAGAGTTTCTTGCTAATCCTATCAATAAAACATTTATTGCTCTGATCGATCAGATTTCCTCCGAAAATATTTTTACTACGGCGATAGAAATAATTACAGAAACAGTTTCATAATGACCAAAAAAGAAATAATAAACTCGATCATATTTCATCAGGTATCCAAGACAAAGATAGAGACCAGCTAGACAATTACTATAAATTTTACCATTAAAAACATTACCGTGTCAGACAAGCTGGAAAATTTTATAGCAAAATAATAATCGCGCTGAATTATATTCCTATGATATTAACAACGACTGGAATTATTTCAGTGGAGGGAACATTAAATCCGTTACTGTTAATCGTACCCGGCATAGGTATTGTTTTATCGGAGGTTAATAAAATGATCGGACCAAAATAAGAGAACAAAAATATGTCTTGTAAATTAGCAATAGCGACTTACAATAAAATTCTTAATCAACTTCGAGCTTATCTCAGAGGTGAAAAGTTTATAATGTTAGATCTAATACAGGAACTGCGAGTCAAAGACGATCTGCTTGTAGATATGATACCGAACAGAGTTGCGAAATACGAAAAACGATACTGAGTAAATTTTGTGTCAAATTGCTGGCGATTTCATTTCAAAAATAAGAATAGTAAATCTTTTTGTGAAAATAAGGATAGTAAAATTTTGTGTGAAATATAAAAAATAATGGAAAATATTACAGCGGAAGATACCACGTTAAAGATGAAAAGAATTCTTTTCCGAGGTAAGCTTATGCCGATTATGTTTGACAATGAAAAGTACAGCACGTATTTCCAGAACAGAAATAAGATAAAGCACAGAAAATTCGGATTATTTTAGTAAGCTTACCTGGGTCACAAGCTCACTTTCTAATGCTGCTGATAATCTTTATAATCCAATATCACAAGACAAATACACAAAAATCACGGTGGATGATGAATTGAAAAAGTGTTATGTCGATAAATCCATAGTCTCACATGGAAATTTCATCAAAATGCTAGAACCTGGTTCTCTCGTTAGTGGTAAGGTAAATCTGTACTTGTTCTTTCTTGACGATGAAAGTTAATAATGGCAAAAGCTGAAATTTTGAAAATATCTCGACAGGTGCACAAGTAAAAAAATCGCCAAGACTCTCCACTGTGAATTAGGTGCTGCGAATGATCTAAAATTTATGCGAGACCATTCTTGGAGCGTGTGTGTAAATTATCGATTATTTTGTAAAATCTCAGCGAGCTATATTAATAGAGCATTAATGGCTGCCAGACATGCGACATGTGGAAAATCCTAGCGAGTTATATATATATATATATATATATATATATATATATATATATATATATATATATATATATATATATATATCGCTAGCGATTTCAAGTAAATACCGCAGTTGTAGACTATAATGAGCGTTTCTATGCCAACCCTATTTTGTATGACGACAACGAATGATTGGGTGGTAGGTCCTAGAGCTAGGGAATCAAAATAGAAATAGAATTTGTTGCCTCAACAAAGTTGTTTTCGTATTTGTTTCGACTAGCAGGGGGGCCTGGGAGGGGATAATCTTGCTTTCGTCCTAATACAAAATAGGTTTTGGCATAGAAACCTCATTATAGTCTACTACTCCTCAACAGATCATATACGTAATCGATGTCAGAACTAACTCCACAAATAAATTTGCATTAAATTGCACTATAATTAAAAAATTTGCAAACTCAACTTACCGACAATACTTTCATCCCTTAATACTCTCCATAACCTTCGCTCTTTCCTTCAATAATCGAAACAACTTTGATCAATACAACCCGTAATAGCCTCAATAACCTTCGCTCTTTTTCTTCCACTAACCAAATAAATCTGACATATCTTAATTAAACGTGTAACCCCGTTCCTTATTTACCTTTAAAAAGGGTAACAGTAAAAGACCAGGGATTAATTCAAGCAATGCTTCAGGCCTTAATGAATTCTTAATCAATATTAAGTTGCCTACGCCCTAGCCTCCAGGGCCCGCCTCACAAGGTGGCAGTAAAATTGGTTCACAGTAAGAAACGTAGCCATAGGACCCAACAATCCGACCCCAAAATTACATAAGAGTATAAGGTGGTCCAAAACACAGTATCACGACTCTACGGTCTGAAACTAAGTAATAGAAAAGAGCGAAACCAACAAGTTTCATAAAATTCAACAAATAATTTATTTCCCCTGGAATATAAAGTGAAAATCTAAAACATAACTTACAGTATTGCAAATTAAATCCCAAATAGTCCAAAATGTTATATTACCAGCCCTAATAAATAAAGTTCTAATTAAATTCCAACACCAAAACAAATAGGTGGTTCAGATTCCAAGACAGTCAGGGTCCACCACACAATCCGGTAAATATCAAAATCTTCCTCTCCCCACAAAAAGTAGGCATTGGCACCGCCTGAATTATAAGACAAAACCAGGTCCATATAAATTATTCGCTATAAGGTGGTTACTAATCTAAGCCCAGCTGTACAAATTGGCACAGACTGAACAAGACAAAAACTCGAAACAAACCCGTCACCAAGTTGCAGCGCTTACTAAATTAGAACCGTCCCTAACAATACAACCCAGGAAAAGATAAAAAAAATAAAAAATAAAAAAAAAAATCTCAACTCTACATTTCTCTGACCACTTGGTGTAGTTATCTTTGTCGTCTCTGTCTATATTGTCGGTGTTCCTTGAGTTTAACCCATCGATTGTGGCGCTGCAGGTTCACATGGTGGGTGATGTTTCTTCCTTTCGGCCTCTTGATTTCTGTTCACTAAATGGGTCTCTTTTTCCGTTTTCTCTTTTTCTTTCTACTCCTCCCACCCCTGGCTTGAACCTTGTTGAACTGATCTCACTGTTATTGCTGGCACTGGAGATTCCTTCATAATTAAAGATTACGTAGCTCATTCTTCACCAAGCTTGTAGTAGTATCCTGTAGCCACTGTAAAAATTAATATCTTACTGAAAATAAACTGGCTCTAAAGTAATCCTGACAACGAAATATTGGCTCCTTTTCTAAGTACAGGTACAATAATAAGTTCTTACAAACACGAGATTAATGATGTTTTTGTTTTATTTTAAAATTCATTGTTCTTTAAAAAAAAAAAAATCGTCTTCTAAAACTATTATCATTATTCTCCCTTGTAACACCTTAGATAAAGCAACTTCATTTGCTCTGTCTTTTAATCGGACCTTGAGCGTGCATAGAATCATCCTGTAGTCATTCACATATACAATATACATGTAACCTGCTGTGGTTACCCTATCGTAATCTACGATTAATAGCCATTAATAGGGAGAGTTAACCATTGAATACATGTATTTATCTCTACTTCCAACCGCATTATTCACATGGAGCCTTCTGTGTAGGCCAAGATGTATATAACATGGAAGAATCTATGTGGACATGAGCTAAACACAAATACTTTACACATCTTAGTGAAGTGCGAAATCTATAACGTGTGGATATTCTTTGATTGTTAAGGTGTAATACTAATGGGACACGTATACTTATCTAGTTTCATGATTGGAACATAAACAACACCTAAAAAACGAATATTCAATACAAAGTTTAAATAAAGTCATAGCAGCAAGAAATATATATCACAGGAACTGTTTTGTTATGTGGGTTAATACTTATACAGATGCATCCACTCACCAAGTTAAGAATAGATGAAATATATGTCATGCTGAGCAGAACCACTGTAAAGAGCAGACGATACGGACGACTGACTGCGCAGGTCGTCATGTGAAGGGGGGGGGGGCTTTCTCTGAGTTTGCGGTATTTGTTTCTGAGTAAAATGACTTCCGTACTGGACGCTGTTTCGTGTAGAACAAACTTGCAAAGGCCTGACGAAGAATTTGTTTTGTTGTAAGGATGTAATGCTGCTAAAAATGCATCATCAGTAATGATTCAAGTATGATAGGTAGCAACACAACAATTAACGAAAGTCTGTGGAGAGTAAACTATGAGTCGCATTGCCCAATTTTTTAGATGACTGTGTGGTACTTGTCAAGATGCAACCCTCATCAAGTTTCCTGATTCCAGATACGTTGTTGTTGTGGGGTTTTGCCATTTTTCAGCACGCGATAGGTAAGAACCACAGACGCAACTTCACGCAAGGGAAGCTACTGGTAAGCTTTCTCGCATACCTTGAAGACTGGGACCCGCGCGGACAGAGGTGAGATGACAGTGATCGGTAAAGGCAAGCGCTTTTGACCACTCAGCCACTCAAGAAAAAACATCTTATTATTGGTACTGTATGAATATCTAATTCTATTCATTCTTCTTTCTATCACCATATTTTCGGGAACTTAATACGTATTTTATTCCAATAAAAATAGGAAAAGGGAATCGTTGCACACTCATAGCAATGGCAATTGATACCAGCTGAGCTGATCAGAGAGAAATATGTACAAGCATTACTTTACAATGCCAGTGATTCACATTTCAAATCCAATTTATGGAACTCTTTGTGTAACATCCAATGGAAAATAACTGGCACAAACTGACAATCGACATCTCCTCTTAAATAACGTATTAACAACGGAAATGAAGGCCACAACAAGATATTCCATGAGAAAGATTCGAACCCGTAACTATCTTAATGAATGTCAAAGCATTAACTCATAGATCTAAGCATCATCTATAAACATAGCTCGTCATAATCCAGTTAAAATTCGAAAACGTAAAAGGAATAAAGTATGTCATCAAAATGTATAATACAAAAGAGTGAAAATAGCATAAAACAATTAAACCAAAATTATTATTAGCGACAGTATGAAGTTAAAAGGAGCATACGACAAGTCTGGCGCCAAAAAGATAATGTGTGAGCTATTCAAAACATTATATTTCATTGGAGGGAGGCTCTGTTATGCTTAGTTACACATTCATACATACATACATACATACATACATACATACAGGATAGATTACACCCTAATTTGTCCAGCTGCTACGTCTACTTCTAGAACAATAGTTTGCTTTTATCTTGTTGCACTGGCTTCACTTTACACATTCAGTCTTGAGACAGCTATATATCGATTAAAAGATTAGTACCAAATTGTGATGATGTGTTAATAGTGTTTTGATGTATCACCATATGATAATCCAAAAAAATATCCATGTCTCAAATCGCTATAATTCCAAATTAACATTTCTGTCCAAGAATATTAATGAGCACTTTGTAATTCCAATTAATAATAATGTGAATAAATAATTCCACCCAAATGAAAACATGAACACAACAATTAGACTACTTCTACTTAAGATGTCAAAGCAAGAATGAGTAACTCTTATGTAAACCAGAGCATATACCCTCTATTTGACCTTGGTCGCCATTACACCCAAAGAGAAATCTTAGCTATTTATTAGGTTGTTTGCAAAATAAATGTCACGAACATGATTTTGTACAAGGTCAACTGCTACAAAATATTGATATACATAGCATACATTCATTAAGAAAATCCAACAAATAATATATATATATATATATACATA
>JAECUM010048494.1:0-15772 GCA_016617855.1 Megalonaias nervosa
TCCTAACGTCCACGGCGATTTATCCATGCTTAACGCGCTCTCAACAACATCAACAACAACTAAAACAATATCATTTAGCACAAGATTTTGTATTCCACCACCAGGAATCTCAACATCAACATTCTGTCGTCGAGTAACTGCTGGGCGATAACACAAAGGTACAGGTAGATTTGAAAATTTTTCTTTGTGTAACGTAAATAATTGTTGTTGAAGTGTAGCGAACTATTTTTCTACTTGCAACTATCAAATCAGCAGGTCTCCATAAAGTCCAAAAATCATTCATAGATGTTTCTGGAATTACTTTACGCATTATTTCACATTGTATTTTATCTGGCTGTAGTCTTATTAACTTTTTAAACTCTTTTAGTGATTTATCAATAGCTCTATGGTCATCAGTTATTTCTTCGTAGTAATCCACAAATGTTTTCAGCCACTCATGTGGAGACGATCCAATGAAATGTGGCGGTTGACCATGATCGCCACACATTATCACAGCAGTATTCTTCAATAACAGCCAATCAAGAAATATTTTTAATACCTCTAGCGACACCGTGCATATCTCGTCCCAGATAATAATTTTAGGAATGTATTTCTCACCCATCCGCGATGGAGCCCATGCGTCTCCGCACCATCTAAAGAAACTATGGTATGTACACGTTTTTTACTCCTCGTTCTTTTATTTCCCTGGCGAGTTTATGTGTCGGTGTCAAAACAATCATATCAGAACAATTATTAAATAATTCAATCGTGCGTGTTGTTTTACCTGAACCACCACACCCATTAAGATAAACGGTTTTATGACTAGCCACAGGATCACATACAGATGGTGCCGATGACATCCTTGGTATTTGATTATTCTTGTAATATGTTTTCGAAATTTCAACATCGGCAGATTTAGAATAAGTAATTATATCCTCACATTTATTCTCCATTCGCCCCATGATGCATGATCGTTAATATGCAATTGTTTTAACGAATCCGCATATTTTTTGTTTATGTAAAATGAATCTGTCGCGACTCTGACTGCATAACGAGGAAATCTGTTTATCATCGATAATAAATTTATCGAAACATACGCTAGCATAGAAGATCTTAAATGAGTAAACTGCGGTGACTCGCCATCAGTATAGCTCACAATTGTACCTAATTTAGTTCCGTTTGATAAATAAGCATTACTTCGACTTATAAATGTGTTTTTCTCCGTTGTATCAGCAATTATAAAATCGAGTTCAGCATCGTCCATGATTAATCTTGCACACGCTCGTTTATGATCATATGATCCTCCTTGCGTAAATTTACCGATTATTTTTCTGCCGAGATCTTTTGCAAATTTCTCATCACTTTCTCTTCTGTATTCACGTATACTATTAGTAATTTTAACAATATCATCTTCAGGATTAGGAAAATATCTTTTAGCATCATTAAATACATCCGGTTCTGGCAACCAAACTTTTTTCTGCACGCGGTATGATATAATTGCTTCACTCACGCTTAACGACATTAAAATTTCAGCATCAAGCTTATACTTTATTAGTACTATTCGAGCCCAACGTCGCTCTGAAAAATGTCTTCCAAACCACGCATAAACAATCGGATGGAGATCCCCGTAAAACTCGAACGACTCTATACAAGCAAATCCGGTTAAGTCAAAAGGTAAAGGTCCGTTTATCGCTACTCTGGTCATCTCGTGTGTCGGATGACCAAATCTCTTAAAGTATTCAAAACACTCTCCGTATCCAAGAAAACTTCCAGGATAACACGCTACCATATCAACTGAGATAGCGTCATTATAATCGTATTTAGTATTCCACAATCCACCGTGTCCGTATTCAATACAACTTTTCTGGACATCTTCAAGAAATTCCAATCGTGTCGGTTTCCATGAATTTTTCTCCTGAGCCTAGTGAGCAGCAATTGATGGAACGGTAAAACAGTTATTAGTAATTGTTCAACCTTAATATCATCAGAGGTATATTTTAAAGCAGGATTTTTCATTTCTTCGTGGAGAAATTCTGTACGATAAATATCACCATTAGACCGTACAACCTGATCATGATAATCATATTCCGAACTCTGAAATAGCCAAATAGATACAGGATCAATTTTACTGATATTTCTGATAGCATCGAATACATGATCATTATAAAATTTAAACGTTCTGTCTCGTGGAAATATTGTTACTGCCACAGTCCATGCATATGCGTTATGATCAATAATATCTATCGAAGCTCCTCTTGATTTATATTTTGGTTTGTACAAAATCTCTCCGGTTAACGTCTTCACTGTTATTGGGAATTTTAATTTCTTTCCCAGCTCAGCAACGTCGCTGATGGACGCTCCAGTATCTTTAACTATTTCTGCCCACATGTTTATTTTTTTATGTCGTAAATCCGTTAAACCGTTTCCGCGTATCGCGTTTGTGAAGTGTTCTGTAACCCGTTCAGCTACGCAATTTATTCTTGACAATTACATGGGTTTGAGATCCCCAACGTCAGGTTTATTATTTAACGGATATACCGCGTATACAACCGCAGTCACAGGGTATGCACGTTCGTAATATGGTTTGTCAATACCAGTAAATATTCCTGGTCTGGAATTTTTACTAAGAACAATATTATTTCCTGACTGCATATGGACAGAATCACGTTTGTCACGAATAATCCAAGTGTCATCGTCTGTCTTTACAATAAATTTTATTAAAATAAAATATTTCTGAACAAGATACTCAATAATCTCTCTTCCTCGTTTGTCATTCATCACATTAACAGCATTTTCAATTCTGAATGTCGACCACACATGAGCCGCACCATCGTCGCGAAATTCCTTTTTGGCTTCACGGATACGTTTTGTTATACCTTTATTCGTTAAAGCTAGATCTTGCATCGAAAAACTAAATTTGTGTTTCGGCAGTCTATCAAGATCAAATCTAGCTCCATAAGGTTCAATCGCGGATAATTCCTGCATTATTATAATTAGGGCAAATATGTATTTAAATTGAATTTTAATCTTTTGTATATGATTCAAACAAAGAATCGATGCCATTGGCTTATGATCGGATATACTTCTCCTTGTAACAAAGCATGCGTAAACGAATTCTGCGGCTTTCATATGCAATGCGTTAGACAAGGCAGTTTAGGACCAAAACCGTGTGTGCGGTGTGGTGTTGGAGTCAGAGGAAAAACTCAGCTGTGTGTGCAATGTGGTGGTAAAAAATACAGAGAGCTGAAACGATATTACGATAAAAAAAACCACATCTTCTGAATCCCCTATAAAAACCGAGGAAGATTGTCTCGCTAGATTTTCAAAATAAGGATTTAAACAAATAATATTAGTATATAAATGAAGCAAAATGAATTTGTAAAGCATCCAATCATCATCAATTATGAAGCATCTCGTGATGGTGTAATTAGGAACTGTAGATTAAAGAAACCAGTCGGTAGTATTATTAATAGTGGTTATTTTGCATTTAATACCAATGGAAATAAAAATTATTTATCACATAGGTTCGTGTTCGAGTGTTATTTTGGGATCATTAAAGATGGACTTGTAATAGATCACATCAATGGTGATAAGCTTGATAACTCGCTTGATAACTTGCGAATTGTTACACAAAGTCAAAATTGTAAGTCGGGAAATACTGGCTACGGCGCACATACGCAAGCGCTGTTAAATCCGTAAATACAGATGGTGAAGAAATTGTGTTTAAAGCAATTAATTCTGCTGGTAAATACTTTAACATAGCACCACCTTCAGTAAAATACGTGGCAGATAATATCAGGAGATCTGCTTTTTCCAAAAGATTTCTACAAAAAAATCAGATTTCAGTATGTTAGTCTACCAGAACCTTCTTCATGAACCAGTATCGTCTCATTTTGCTTTCATAGTTTCATGTTTTATGTAGATGTTTATTTTTTCATTGATGTAATGTTCCTATGGTATCAGATGATTAAGCGAGACAACTCCGTCAAGCATAATAGTAAATATTGCAGTTGTCGTACTTGTTGTACTAATGATATTGTGAGTTTGGGTCAGAACCCATATTGCTTTTGCACTTTATCAAGTGGCTGAAGAGTCCAACCCTATAAGTAAGTATCGATATATTTTCCTTTTTCATAAAAATGATATGTAATTGTGTGTACAGTCAGCACGCAAATTTTCCTCCAGGATTTTGTTGTAATCAAGAAACAGCAAAATCCATTTGTCTTAAATACATGTATTTAATAGAGATTTATACAGTTTGGAATGTCCCATAGAACACCAATGTTTCCAAGAAGCCCATTATAGCTAATTTTACTATTACAAAACAAAGAATAAGCTAACCTGAGTCACATATTATCTGTGTTATATCGGCTAATATATATCTCAGCAGTGAATTGTACATGAGGTTATTTTTAAAAATGAATGGCATTGCATGTTCGTCCAACTTATCGATTATTTTAGTATCCTTGGCAACGTCTGATTAATACAGACTTTTATCTGTGGGTTTTGTGTAATGCAGTTTCAATCATTTGGAAACTGAAAATAAATGCACGTTTTACAATAAATTCTGATTTTATTAAGAAATCCACAACACATTTACAATAAATTCTGATTTTATTATGAAATCCACAATACATTTATAATAAATTCTGATTTTATTCTGTATACTTTAAGTACATTATGCGCTAACTATATAATAACTTTTTCATTATATATACATATTGAAGTCCGGTGGCCGATTGCTAACGCGCTGGATTTTCATGCTCGAGGTCCGTGGTTCGATTCTCGTGACCGGCATACTGTCGGGCGAAAGGCGATATTATGCCAAAATTTATTATTTATTGGGAGTGAGCTAGCCCGTCTATTGTTTCAATAGAAAATTTGTACACTCCTCCCACCATGTCACTTGGTGGGTACAATTTTGCACTCCCTGGGTGATTATGATGGGGTGTGTGTGTGTGTGTGTGCAAAAACTTCTATTGAACGTAGAGAAGGCCCGTAGTATTGTCCTTAAGATAAGTTTGTATGTTGTCCTAGAGTTAAAGTTCTTAGAATTAAGTTTATATGTAACTGTGTTGTCCTAGGATAAGTTCCTAGAATTAAGTTTATATGTAACTGTGCTGTCCCTATAAATATATGTAAATATGTTACTGTAAATATGTTAATACGTTACTGTAAATATGTTAATGTAAGTATGCTTGCTTGATTTAAGGGGTTACATAAAAACATAATGCCTAGACAGCCCTCTGAATTTCTAGTATTTCGTTTCGATTAGGAATTCGCTGGGGGGGGGGGGTGTTTATGAGTCCATAAGATAAGTTTATGTATAACCTCTGAGCCTACTAGGATGACCTTTGACAACCTAGGGGTTTCACATTGGGTTAAACTGTGCTGTAAATATGCTTGCTGTAAATGCGCTACTGTAATTAAGATTCTGTGTTTTGTGTTGTCCTTAATTAAGATATAATCATATGTATATAATCGTATGTATATAATCATATGTATATAATCATAATCATAATCATATGTATATAATCATCTTGAAACAGTCCTTAGGGACTATTATTTTTATTTTATTCTGATTTTATTTTTATATTAAACAAACACTAATAATATAATGAATTCTGAAAATATTAATGTTATTATTTCTGCGATTAAAATATTACAGCATAACGGTGTAAATATATCTGATAATCTTAATCCTGAAAAAATTCTGTCTGACTTTGAATCATTAGAACAACGGAAATTAGAGAACAGGTACACTTTACCATCTGATTATAAATTCATGAAGTTTATCCAGCAGGCAATGTTACAGTCGCTGGCAACAGTTACAGATAATCAGGTAAAAATGTTTGTACCTCTCTCAAACGCTATTGACAAAATTAAGTTAGAATTATCTCATGAATACGAACAGAAAAAGATTGTGAACCTTCGTATAAGACAGTTAAGAGAGCATTGTGACAATGAAAGTGAAGGTGGAGTAATGTGATAATGGCTAAACAAAATCCCTGGTAAGTATACAGGTTATTTATTACTTTATTCTGATAATTACGATTTACCCCAGTAAAAAAAAATTTATTCTGATCCGAGTTAGATTCGGATATCTTTTTTTTTTATTTTGCGATATAACGCTCTATGATCTCACATACAGATTAATACTTAAAACTTCATTCTGCAAATCCAAAATACGTCCTATTTGGTCTGTAAGTTTGAAATGTATCCTTGATAATAACGGATTATGTACACGTAGATAAACGGGGTTAATTGGTTCAGATACAATTAACCACCCGGGTGGCGCTTGAAGGCTAAATGAATATAATATATAACCTTGCTGGGCCTGGCTAGACTTTGAAAGATCTACTTGATAGTTGATAGCTGCCATCAATTACATCACATACTAGACTGACTGCAATCGTTGATGTTATATTAATAATACCAGGCGAGATATGACAGCCTCCACCGTATGGATCATTATTGTGTTTAAGAATAATCGGTGGTGGGGCTATTTTTATCCACGCTGTAAATACTTTAGGGAAATATTCGTTAATAAGATCGTCAAGTGATTTTTTTAGTTTAACAGTATCAAATCCTAGTATTGTAAATGTTTGTGATTGTTCTTCTGTTATTTTATAATGATCAAGAAATACTTGTTTCAACTTTAAGCGTCCTTTTTTAATATCTAAACTTTCTTTTCCAGTAAGAATATCTTCTTCTAATTGTTTAGGAATAGTAGTTGCTCCTAAAACAATACTTCGGTTAGCAAAAACCAAATCGTCGATGATTGTATTTAAGTGTTGCATCGCTTCAATTACCTGTTGTTTTATATCGTTGTTATAATTCTGTGATAATGCTGAAAAAAGAGTTTGTAAATCACCGAACACACGTGTGTATTCAGAATTAATTGGATTTAAAAATCTTTGAATACCTTCCTCATAAACTATATCCTTTTCACAACGATCTGGTCCTTCTCTAATAACATCAAATAAAGCAGTCCGATACGCAGGAATTATTATATTGTTATTCTGATTAAGAAATTCAAATATATATACATTTCGATATTCTGGACGTTTTATAAATCTTTTTTCTGTTGTGAGAAATTCATTTTTGGTTGGTTCTGGAATTCCATTTAACCTTTGGTCTGGAGGAACATCAGGCCATCCTAACACTGATCTGATGGAACTTTGATAAATATCTACAACATAATCAGAGGAATTTATTTCAATCGCCGCTGATAATGTTGGTTCGTAAACAATGATTGCTATTTTGGATTCTTTTCCTGTGATAGATTTAATCTGCGTTGGAACTCATCATTAATCTGTTCTATTTGATAACTGCCCGTTGAAATTCCAACAACTTGCCAATCAGGAGTTCCATCAGGTTTATTCTTATTCGCAAATACAAGTGAATTGTTTGATGGTAGTCCACCAAAAGATTTTGACCTGATACTTGGCTAGCTATGATAAACTCGTAATTGTGCTAATGCTATTTCACTTGCTGAAATTGTAGTTGGAAAGTTAACGCTAAATTCAGGATTGGTCGAACTTAATGATATCATAGTAGTTTTTGACGGAGTTGTATTAGTGACGATCTGTTGATATAGTTCTAACGCTGACATTTATTTAAAATACTCCGTTATTTAATTATTATTTTAATAGAACGCACTCTCGGGAATTCAACCTTCATTCTTATCACAGGTTACTTTATCACTAGAATCGCTAGAGATGGCGTTGCGTTCTATTCTAAATGCTTCATCGATTTTTTCATTATCGTTGCGAACTCCTCATCAGATATTTTACCATCGCTGAGGTACGCAGAAAGATACGATGATAGTTTAGAATAAGATGTTGTTGCTGTGTGTAATTTTATTATATACTCGTGTAATTTATCATTTGTACACGTAGATATCTTCTTAGCGATAATATTAAGAATACCTGCGATAATCGTTGAAGTTGAAACGACGATTGTTACAACTGCAGGTGCTGTCATTGTTATTGTTGATAATAATAATCCGGTTCCAGCAATAACAGCGGAAACTGAGGAAACAATTATATCAATAACAACCATACGTCTGCGATATTTTTTTACTTTTACTGTATAATCGTCGATGATATTTTTTAGTTTGGTTTGACACTCACATACTTGAGCGTATCTGTGACGTTGAACGTCGATGAGTGACTCAGTCACTCGATTCATTATACAATTCAACGTCATTTAATTAAGTAATTAAACAGTTTCAGCTACGAATTCCAGGCACCACCAGTAACGTCTCGGGGGCATTTCCGTTGATGTTAACGTAAACGTTTCTTGGATGTCCTTGGTTGGCATCACCAGTAGAGGATTATGATATACATTCGGTGATAATGAAGTGGCTGCAGTAATTTCCAAACCGTATACGGATAACGTGTATAACCCAGTTACGTCTGCGGTGTGTTCGAGAGTGTTATCGCGCGGTGTCCACGTTGATGATCCTGATGCTACTGTGTACACGATATTTTTAATTTGTCCGTGTGGAATTTTAATCAGATTAGTTTTTTGAACAATACTAGGTATTCCGTTAATAATGTCGTTGAGTTTCATGTTAATTTCGGAGAGTTTGATATCAACAGTTGGTGGAGTTCCAAAAAAATCATTAATAGATCTGTTCATGTTTCTACGAAAATTTAAGAAAGTTTGTACGTGATTAGTAAAATTAGTATTGATTGTAGTCATTTCATTATTGATTGTAGCTAACGAAGTTGTCATAGGAATTTCCTTATCGTCTACATATTTCTTCGTTGCAGCGTCGAAATCTGATTCTGGTGTTCTAAGATTATTACTACCATTATTATTCATGTTGAGAAATGCACGCATTATACCACCGTTGACTAATACGTACTTAGATTCTTGATCATCGACGTATTTTTTTGTTGCTGCATCTGTATCTGCGGCTGGGTTTCCAAGGTCTATAATTTTATTTCGATTCATAATAATGGTACCGGTGAATGAATCACCAGCTCGCTTGATAAAATCGTTAACTGACTTACCGGAATCTTGTATTTTACCTTGATCAGAAAAAGTAACGATATTATTAATAACCGCGGTGGGAATTCGTATAAGAACATCTAACAGTTGTATATTACTCGTTTTTAATCGTCCTTGTTTATCCTGAAAAACAACGACTTCATTTTGATCCACACTTGTGATATTTAATAAATCATCGATTTCATTTCTGAGCTGATCAAGAGTTGCATATTTAGATAAATCGACTTGCTGCTGAGCTTTGCGAGAAGATCTTCCATAAATATCTACCATTATATTTACCGATATCTGTTAAGTGTGACAACGTGGTATATTCATGCACGACTTTATGAGGTGGTGTTGTTGATTTTGATACAGCATCAAGTACAGCGAGTACTTCTCGACCACATATCGGTGGATCCGTTATTTTTTGTGTTGGTAATGTTGAATACCAGATCTTAGAACGCATCGAATTCTTACTTTGCATAGCAGTACTTACATATTTTAAAAATTCTTTTGGTGGTGCCAACCCATACGAATCAAACTAAATAATTCCACGTGGATCAATTGCATACGCCACCCAATGAGTACCTGAACCAGAGTTTTTATCGAGATTAATAATACCAGTTTCTTGTTGCATTGCAACGGTAGGTAATTGATCACGCATAAAAACTCCTCTAAAGTTTTTTATACTCAGTTGCTTAGCGGCATTAAGTAAATCAAAATTGGACATAGGGAAAATCATCGAATTCGATGACGAAGTTACCGGGGCAGTCTTAGACCTTTTCCGTACCATGAATATGGGGTCCCTGGTAATCTTAGACCGCGACCGTATACTGGGCCTGATAATCTTAGACGGCCCGGCTGTGGAACGTTTAGTGCTCTTAGACGTCTTCCGCGTTGTTTTGCCCGTGATCTTTTTTTTAAGTTTTCTGCGTGTATAATTCCTTGACTCGTTGCTTTCTTTAACGCCATTCCAGCAGCGGTTCCAACAGCGCCTAATGCAGCTGCTTTTTCAACAGCTGGGGCTGCAGCGGCTATTATTGCTGGTAACGCGGCAAGAAGTGGAAATATACCACCCGTTTTAACGATGTCTTTAATGACACTCGCAGAAAGATTAAGTTTTATACCTTTATTCAATTTTTTTGCTTCATTGAAATGCTTATGCTGGCGTTCTGATAATGATAGCTTATTCGGACCACTCGCGATTTGTTCACGCTTTAGTGATATTTTTGCCGCACAATTATTTTTTGATGATGATTGTAGCTTTTTAATCTGACCAGGAGTCAGACTGACATTAACTAGATGTGACATTTATAGTTATTATGAGTGATCTAATTTCATGTTTTCTATTGGGGCATCAATAACTCTCATTCGTCCACCAACACCTTCAAGTAACCTTGATTTATCGCTAAGTATAACAGCAATTGCTCTATAATCAGAAATAGCTACAGCATCTCTGTTTACGCGAGCCCGAAAATTTATATCAACGACGGACTGTCTGGTTAAATCTAAATGTTCCAGCGAAAAGTAATAAATCGGATATAATGTTGTAAAATCTAACTGTGATATTTGCAAACCAGAATCGATATTCTGATCACGCCCCATGAATGTCATTAATCGATGATATGCACGCGCAACATGATTTTGATCGAAATTTAGCAACACTTCTTCAGAAGGTTCTTGATGTCCGTTTATCCTTAAAGAAACCTCAGAAACACCGAGTTGATCAAATATCATTGCGCTTAGAATTTGTGAGTCTACCCGTGCAGCATGTTGAAACGCAATAAATATATGTCGTGGTGCAGAAACACCTTGCTGTGATGCTATTTGCCAAATAAATAAACCATTAACATTACTCTACACAGCATCTGTGGTCATCGTCAACCATGATAACATCGATTTACCACCTTGACTCATAAAAGAAAGTAAATGTTCTTCTTCAGGTATTGTTGGAGTCATTACTGGCATCCATAAAGAAAGTTTTGTTAATTTTACTATACCAGCATCACCAGCGAGTCTCCATATTGCATCATCAGTAGCTTTTCGCACAAGTGTAACTGTGTGTTTGGCTCCGAAAATGACCTTTCTGACATTTCTACAGAATCCAAAGATATGTGATAATGGAATGGCACACGAAAATGCTCTCCTTGCAGCGCTTAACATTGCTCGACGTGATCTAAATCCTAAGTTGAAATCTGCCTCAACATTAATAATTACATTTTGTATATCAGCGGCGGCGTTTCCAGCATTGTTTAGTGGGCGTCCTATATCATACTGTCGATACTCTGGAGAATTAGAAGTATCTTTTACAAACATCATTGATGGTCCAGCTGATCTTGAGTAATCATCACTATATCGCGCAAGACCAAGTATCGTCGTGGCAACATCAACATCATTATAGATTGCTTCAATAATTTTTCCATCAATCATGTATATGGCGCTTTTGAATAAAGCCATAATACCGTTGTTAACAAAACCAACACTAAAATCATCGTTTACGTATGGAGTATTATCAGCTCGCAAAATTTCACCTTCAACCTCGATAAATGCTTCAGCGGGTAAGAAGTATCTGCTTGTATCCTGAACTTGCAGATCAATTTGTCCACGCTGAGTTGGATCTCGTGCGTCATAAGAATAATATTAATAATCGCCCACAGATTCATCTTTTAAAACTGGTGCATCCATGTCAAACGCGGGATCAGATACACGCTTGAACATCTTTTTTATTATCGTCTTCGTCCAACACGAAGACCGCTTCCTGCTATCAGACTAGCGGTTATATTTTTTTCTTTTTCTAAACGAACATTAGTTTTGGTAGCCAACTCCGCCAGTTTTTTATTAGCAGCTTGATTTATTATTTTACTGACATTTGCGGGCATCACTTCAGCGCTAGCCAGTTTCACTAGTTGAGGTCGGACCGCTGGCGGTCTGCGTATTAATCTCGCTAGTCTATCCTTGATCGCTGAAAATGCTTTGCTAGCAACATCACCAACAGCGCCAATAGCTTTTTCACGAACAACATCAGTAGCTTTCATTCCTAGTTGCTTTGCAAGCGGTATTGCTTTTGGGGCTATCCCTCTAAATAGACCTTGAACAACATCACCTAGTCCATCTCCGTAGGTCGTTTTGTATACTGGTAATCGTGAATTTATTGCCCTAACCATGGTTGGTCTAAGAGTATTTTATATGATCATATTATTATTAAGTGATTTTATCACTAATTGCATCTAATTACATATTTAGTCACTATGATAATCATCGGCGATTTCATTAATAAGGGACCGATACACATTAATATCCATAACACCACCTGTAAATAATCGTTTACAAATATCAGCTGCTTCATTAATAATTTCTGGGGAATTATTGCCAGCTCGTTTTCCTCCAATGAGAATTTCTAGTCGATCAACATCAGCAAGGACGTTATTGGGACAAGTAATAAAGCCACTTCCTAAACCACTTCCATTTGCGCCAGGATCTTGACATTCTTCCTCTGTTGTTCTAACTGGTCGTCGTGGTGATTTCAATTGTTTCATTATTTCTTGTCGTTGTTGTTCTCGTTGTTGTAGCTCTTGTTGTAGTCGTTGTGATTGTTGTGGTGATGGTAATTCAAATTGTTGTGGTAGTGGTGGTAGTAATCGTGGTGATCGTTGTGGTGATCGTTGTGGTTGTGGATAATCAGGAAGTGATTGTGGAAATTGTTGAACTTGTTCTCCAAGTGTTTTTACTGGTTTCTGTAATTTAAATTGTTTAGCTCTTTCGATATGCTCATATATATCCTTATCAAATTCATTAAAATTATTAATATCTTCATCAGATCTAATTTCTGGAATACCAGTATAGATGCGATATACATCCCTAATCCAACTGGCAGAGCTTAGAGATTTAACATGTTCTGGTTTTACATATTTTTGTCTTTCATAATATCCAAACGCGGCAATATTAATTACTTTTTTTGGATCCCTGATAGCAGCAATACCTTTAGGCGTAAATTATCTATTATCTTAGTTCTTGGTTTAGGTTGTTGTGGTTGTGGTTGTGGTGATGGTTGTGGTTGTGGTTGAGCTGCTTGAATACGGCCAGCAATATCAACAGGTAATGTTTCAAGAGCTCTTTGTGTTGCCTCAGTTGCTGTAACAATTTTCTTTGTTGGTTCAACAATCGGTTTAAATAATTGTTCTTCACCTTCTGCAAATTCCACTTGAGACTCCTGACGAGCTTGTAGTTGTTGTTTAACTAAATCACGGACGGGTAAATATTTTTTGATTGCATCTAGTCGCTCTCGAGCTAATCTAGCTGAATGTGGTTCTCCAATCATTATTGATAATATCTATAATTGCTGTTTAATTTATAGCAGCAGAGAGGGTGAACGACCAACGTTGAGTGACCAACACGTAAACAAAACATTCCTAAAAATAAAAACGCGCGTCAGAGATAAAGTAACGAGATTAAGCTAACCCTAAGAAATCTCACGGTCAGTTAGAGGTTGTGGTTTAACGTTACTGACCTTAATATTTCCTTTTCGTAGGAAGGCTTATTTTTTTTATAAATAATGTCTCAAGCAAAAAGGTCTGTTCAACCTCTCTGCTACTCCTTTTCTGGTTTCTTTTCTCGTCCATTTCAACAACAAAAAATGTACCCTGTATGCAATTACCTGTAACGTATACTTTTAATATTTCTACAACAAATTGAACAAATAAAAAAGATGAACTGTTGTATACATGTGTTTAAATAGATGTAAATACACATCTGTTGCTTGAAAATATATTCGCCCATGCAAATATGGCGACCGTATTACTAAAGAAACTCTAGTTTGATTCAAAATCGAACCTGGAATTGACCAATAAAAAGGATGACTTGGATTAGCATATACTGAATTACAACACAAACATTACTGAGTTTCATACTTTTTAATTTAGAAGATACACATTACATTTTCTTATTCAGTTTTCAATGAAGAATAAAAATAACCCCAAAGAATATGTAAGAATATAATTTTCTATGAATCATGGCTCTTTCTGGGCTTCCCTCTTACTCCTATAGTTGTTGCTATCTAGCTTTGACACACCACATTTTATTCCATGCACACAGTTGGGGCAAATAACAAAGACCAATTAAAGATAAAATACTGTTTTGGTATGGATTTGGGTGGGAATTTGGGTAGATTTGGGTGGATTTTGGTGGATTTGGTGTTTCGTAACACCGGTCAAATGCTAAGTCGATTGATGGGTGAGATTTCATCGGCTGTCCGTTGGCAGACTGGACGGAATATTGTATCTAGGTTCAATCTTTCGTTTTCACATCATTTTAAATGAAATAGGACATTCACTAATACCTCTTATTTGGACAGGATATCTTTACACTTGGTATTTCTACAGAATAACCTCACACGTGTTATTTCGACATGATAAATTCACACTTTACCTACGACTGGGCCATTTCTTTCTATTATATAAACAGAAACAAACAGCCACACATGTAGATACGTTTTCAGAAATTTATTGGAAATCTTTTTCAATTACCTGAAAAAAACCTGTATCATGTGTAAAAACATTTGATATGTTTCAAACCTCAGGACTGTACAGATGCAACATCATGATTTTATTGATGCAAAATAGAGCGTCCCAGAAATATATTCATTGGGTGAGAGTATAAGTTTTATTTTACTTTTGAAAACTGAAGGCCCAAACAATAGTTCGTAACAGGTTGCTGATAGCCTTTCATTGACTATTAAGAAATGGTTTTGGGCAACTGTTGGTATTTCCATACAGACAAATTAAATAGTTTTCTTATATACACATTTTATCATCTTTGAAAACTGTCATGGACACCTAAACCAAATCAGTTTAGCTGTAGATCAGAACACCTTGTGGCTGAGATAATGCTGATAGGTTGGAAAACAAACATTTTGGAGGAGGATTAATTTAAATGTCTTAGCAGTACAAGGCAATCGTTAATGATGAATTATTTAACTCATTTGGCAGGGTCATGAGGTTCTCATTTGACAAGGCAAACAATATGCCATATGTGTCGTTCTGTCCCTGTCAATGACAATAACAGGTTTGTTTGCTCGTGGACTATATGAGAGTTTCCCTTGAAACATTTAGGTGCAGTTTGTCTACAGGTCACACATTATTTAGAAAAAATGAACTGAACTTTATCTTTAGCTCATGCCGCAATTTGTTTCAAGTATACGTATTTGCTGAAATACACACCACAGATAATATCAAAGCTATTATGTCATTTTACGATCACCAGTACTGTTAACATGTCATCACTTATTACCCTTATATTTTTAAATATTCAATCTTCAGAGACTGTCATTTTTACATTTGAGATTTTATCTTGTTTTCTATTTATTTGGAAAGATTTATTTCCCTGAAGTTGTGTGCAATTGATGCTGTACATTGTTATAACGTTTCTTAATGTAGGCACCATACAGTCACAATTGTACTGAAGTGACGTAAGATATTACTACATTCATGCGTACATCATCAATGCTGCTTATAAAGAATTCAGCAACTCTTGGACTGTTCTTTGGGTGCTCCATGTTCCTTGGCTTGGCAACACGAAGAATTCTTGACCCTACAAACGAACTCGGTAGGGATGAGTCTCATCCACCTCCCCTTGACATCACTTGGACTGCACATTGCTATGCGATTACATATTTTGAAAACTTTTATGAGAGATATTCTTCGGTTTTCAGTGAAATTTTATGACGTTATTTGTTATGATGTTGTGGCTGGAAAAGTAAAAATGGAAAATTATAAGGCAAGGAACAAACAAAAAAAAA
>JAECUM010048498.1:0-10000 GCA_016617855.1 Megalonaias nervosa
ACAAACTGCACAGACCCAGAAATGTCATCACATAATGCACTGGCAGATCTGGGTCTGTGCAGTTTGTTAGGAGTAATCAGTAGAACATACAGCATAGACCCTGATCTGCAAGTGCATTGTGCTCCAGCAGATCAGGATTTTTGTTGTTTGCAGTTTGACTTGACTTACAAGCAAGTATATATGGTAATAATCATAGCCAAATTATTTCAAGAGCTAAATGATCAGAAGGAAAAAATGTAAAAGTATAAAAGATATATTTTCTTTTCACTCAGCAGACTTCCTCCAATAGATGATGATCAGTGACGTGTTGATACTCTTTTACCCCTCTGCAGTGAGAAGGCTTCCAAATGCTTGCCACATTTGGCAAGTTTCATTTTTAAGTTATCACACAATGTTTTTGTTTTTGATGGACTAGATGACTTCTTAGTGTGCTAGTTCCTTGTCAGTAGATTTTTCACTGCAGCTTGCTAGTCAATTTTTTACTTTTTACTTTGCCATCATTTTCTACAATTTATATCCATTTGTTTCCTTCCGGAGTCGGCATAGATGCAAGAGTGTAAATTTAATTTTTCATATATTTCAAAATTTGTTCATGTGTTATATCATCAGTTTATTTTTCTGCATCAACCCAAAGGTTCTCATTTTTATGCACTAAATTTTACCTGTCTGTAAATAACAAATAAAGACAATTACTAAAAGGGATGTTGGTATTGTGTATACTTACATCTAAGATATGTTTTTAAAAATCCACAATTTATACACTTGTCATCTAGGCTGACTCTTGGTTTGTTTATATAAATAATTGGGGGAGAGGTTATTTAATTTGAATGAAATACTGTGATTTGTTAGATGGTATGGAAATGCTTCTTATTGTTTTTAATTTTTTATAGGATCATCACCGAGTGCATTGTTATGATGATATCCATCTGTCTGTCCATTATCTGTTACCAAGTTTGTTTCAGTAACTTGAGTTGTTCACAATCTGGGGTTTCAAGACACTGAATGGCTTACAATTAGGCTAAAGAAAAACACTGTACATTTTTGGGTTCAAAAACTTGAAGGTCAGTGTCACTGATTTGAAGAGAAATGTAATCCACACAATAAATAAAGTTTTTGCGCATCTACAATTACCAAACTTTGTGGATGGCCTGCTTTGTGGTAAGGAAAAATCCTATTAATTTTGGGATCAAAAAGTTGAAGTTCAAAGTCATTGTGACTGAAAGATTTAAATACATTTTTTTTTTGCACAGTAACATTAGTTTGGCCAGGACCAGATTTTGTGGGTGGTTTACACTTGGTGTTAGGAAGAAGATTTTTGATTTGGGAGTCAAAAGGTCAAAGGTCAAGTTCACTGTGACTGAAAGAAGACAATGGATTTTTGCACAAAAACTGTCAGTTATGTAAATAAAGGTCTAATATTCTTCAACTTTCTGAAGAGAAAAGCAGTTACTCTGTCCTGGCACATAATACAGGAGAAAGTACATATTTTTAAACCCAAATATTGTAAATCATTGAATATTATTCAGTTGATTAACTCACAAGATACTGCATCTTAAAAAATAGGTCACTGTGACTAGCATTTTGTGCTGCAGTCGTTTCATACACAAAAGCTTTGAAAATCTTTAGTGCTTACCTTAAAGCTGTTCACAGACTACAGTCAATATTAACATCTTCTAAAAAAATGATGTGATAGGTTTGCCGTATTAGACAAAATAATTTGATTTTTTAAACAAAACTTAAATTAGATAATTCTCATGAGGTGGAATAAGCACATGCTCGCAATGCCAAAATTTTGTATTTTCATACTAAAAGAGTTACCTCCCATTGTGTTGATGAGGAGCTTCACACTTTTGAGGTCCATTCTCTCACACAATACGAATGATTTGTCCCACAAAGTTAAGGGATTGGGACGCACTTGTCCAGGTATCTGTGGGTAGTACATTCGATGATGCTCACAAAGTTCAAGATTAATTTAAATCTCATGAGGCATGCTTGGACAGAATCATGTGCTGAGAAGTGGTTATTGTTTTTGCAAGTTTTGATCAAGAAGAGATATGTGTGCTTACTAAAGCAAGCGATGTCATTTTGGATACAGTATAAGGCAAAGGGGAATTTAACCAAAATGAGAAAAGGTCATGCTTAATATGTAACGGACAGAATCTGTGGATGATTGCAGTTTTAAACATGTATTCTGACAAAAATACATCCCATGTACTGTGTGATGTCATGAAATGGTTTGTGTATCATCATATACATATCCTTTGCCAGTGTGCAAGAATTGTTTCTACATTGTGTGGATTATTAGTTTCTATGATAAATATTGAACATATTTCAAGTCATCAATTTGTATTAAGGAAAATGCCATTTTATTTGCTTTTTTAAAATTATTATTTTGTTCAGAAATTTGTATTATTTGCGTAAGTACTCTACAGTCAGTCAGGATAAAGCCAAAAATAAAAAACAGAAATGAAGGGTTTTTTTTCTCAGCTAGACCACTGCAGATAATGCAAGCTACCAGACTGTTACTAGTTTTTAGCTCTACTAGTTGTGGACTAGAAGAGTTCATGGAATGTTCCGTTGTCCATCATCCATCATCTGACATCCATCTGTTAACACAAGTTTGTTATTGCAGCTTCTTCTAAACTACATGGAGGAATGCCATGAAATTTCACACACACACACACACACACACTATGGTCTAATTTGTCCTGGATGAAAATGATAAGCTCACACATCCAAAATGACCTCCATAATGGCCATCTTAAAAGCCTTGTTATCACTACTCCACCTTAGTGGATGGTTGTATCAAAATGGGGTTTTCCTAAAAGACTTATTATGATATCTAGTTAGTCCCAAATATAATTAGTGAAGCTCTGGGATCTTCTTAAAAAATCATGTTACCACTACTCCTCCTACATGGATTGTCATATCAACATGAGTTTTTCACTAAAACACTTGTGATGTCTAGATGGACCAATAAACATGTTGCTGATCTGATGGCCAATATGACCATCAGATCAGCCAAAAATGAAAAAATCTTATCTTAATTCCTCCTGAACAGACAGTAATATTGACATGGAGGTTTCACCAAAAAGACTTTTTATGATGTCCAGTTGGTCATGAATGATCATGGTGCCACTGTGACATCCAGTATTGCTGTCACTGCAGCCATCAAAAAATTCTTATTGCTACTTCTCCTGAATTGATGGTCACATTAGCTTGAATTTTTCACTGAAAGGCATCTTATGATGTCTACTTAGTCCTAAATGAAAATGATGCCATTTTGACATTCAATATGACTGCCACAGCAGCCATCTGGAAAATGTTTTTTATTGCTACTCCTCCAGAACAAAAGTGATATTGACATGGGGTTTTCACCAAAAGACTTTTTATGAAATCTTCTTGGTCCTAAATGACAATAGTGTGGATCCAGGGTATAATAAGGCAGTAACAGTAGCCAGCATGGAAATCTACTTCTCCTGAATGAATGGTAAAATCATGGGGTTTTCACAAAAAGATTTCTTATACCGGGGTAATTATTTTTTGGGGTCTTAAATTAAAATATTGCTAATCTGACAAGCAATATGTGGCCATCTTGAAAATTTTGTTTAGTTACTTTTGAAGGGAAAGTCATTTTGACATGGGGTTTTTGTCAGAAGAGCTCTTATGGTGTGTAGTTGGTCCGAAATGAAAATGATTAACCTTCATTATGCCCACCATTGTGGCTGTCTTGAAAATATTGTTATCTGTAATCACAAATGGATATCTATATCAGTGTCAGGTTTACACCAATAAACTTCTTATGATATGTAATTGGTCGTAAATGAAAATGGTGCAAAATCCAATATGGCTGCCATGATGGCTATTGCGCAAATCTTGTCACTACATCCCCAGAATCAATGGTCATTATGACATAGGGGTTTGACCAAAAAACTCCTATGATGTCTACTATTAAATGAAATTGGTGCCCATCTGACATCAGTATATACATCTCAGCAGCTTAATGGAAAATCTTGCTTTTACTGAAGAATATCTGAGAAGGTTTCAGAGCTCAGTAGTTTAAAGGAAGAAATGGTCTTATCTTGAATTCATGGAAATTCTTTTTGCTCAGTAGAGAATCAGTCCCATTAAGGGACTCTTCTTATACTTTACAGTACAATCTGATTTATAAACAGAACCTTCTTATATAAATCTATTAGGTTATATAATGCAGCGACCTTTAGTGAGAAACTACATCTTGAAGAAACCTTACTTGGTAAGCAGTAGTGTTGCTAAAAACAGGTTTTACTGTACACACTTTGTGCAATTCTTTATAATTACATGTTTCTCTTATGGTCTAATTATGTATAAATAAAATCCTTCAGATGACAAAACCTGTCAACTCAAAGGTCAGGTAAAACTGACATTATTGCTTACTTTATCATCAAAACAAAACTTGAAACAATAGACAATGGCCTTTGTGCAGTGACCAAAGGCCTCAACCGGAAATGATCACTAATCAGGACTGACCTGGAAAATATTTAGACAAGAAACTAACAACTTTCAGTATGAAATGGACAGGTTTATTTATTGACTTTGCAGATGGCTTTCCAGCAATTAGGTCAGTGACCTTTGGAATAGGAATACCTTGGTACTCGAATTGTTTGCACGTGTAAGCTGACCTACCTAATTATATTGAGGGCTGCAAGGCTGACTCATTTTCCCATGGAGTGCTACATGAAGATATTCCGTCTTAAGATGGGAATGTGTTAAGGTCATCAGTTTTACTCGATAATGTGAACTATAAATCAATTTCAGCGTAAAAGAAAGAAGTAGTTTTATTGGAGGCATTGTCAGAATTTAGCAGTGGTCGCTGATGTTAAGAGTACCTATTTTGAAATTGACTCGGATGCACTTGTATTTAGCCAAAAAAAGGAATAGGGTCGGACCTACATCATCAATTACCTCACAGTGACTGGTGGACTAGTTTGTCAGATATGGGAACTTATATGGTGTACATAGTCACAAGAGAAGAGTCTAGTTTGGTTTCTATCCAACATTGGCCATAAGGAATGTTTTAACCCAACGTAAGACAAACTCTGTAGACCTTTCCAGTAGAAAGTTCATCAGTATTCTCGAAAATTAAAGAAAAAAAACAACAAAAAACTGCACTTCATTTGAAAACAATTTTTAAAAAATCACTTCTTTTGAAAACTTTTATATCAGCTTAATGCTGTGATTTAGTCATGGAAGTAATTTTTGAAATGAAATAACTTTTTTCCATTGTGTCAGTGATATGTACATAAATTATTTCATTGATTTTAATTGTATTGTTTATGTATTCATGTGTGTATCTAGTTGAATGATATTTATGCAGAAACTTGAAAGAATTATTTAATGGAAGAATGCATGAAAGAAAGAGAAGGTACAAAAGTTATAGCTGATTCTAGTTGGCATGATTGATGAAGTCAATATTTTGAATAAAAAACCTGCATTGACTTTTTAATGAAGTTAGTTTAATAATTGAAAATTTGAGTACAAACAACTTGTCAAACAATATTGTATGGAAAATGTACAAGCTATACCAAGACTGAGACTTTAGTGTTTGCAACTAACCAGATATTGTACGTTACATTTACCATACATGCATACAAATAAAGTTTCTGCAGCACCAAGCACTGGATGATATTGGTAATGTACTGGCAGATCGTCACATAGGTGGCCACACCCTTTAAAACCATAATAGAATGGTCTGTGGTCAGAAATTTCGTCTATAACAGTAAAGACTAACATGTTCTGTTGATATATAAATTAATATATTTACCTCTGTGAAAAGATTGTTTCATAAAAACTCTGATAAATAGATGTCAGATAAGCAAGACTTGAGTGTATTTGGTATGCTTTATATCTAGCAAGGCTGGTGCCATATTCAGCAGAATTCTTGATTTCTCAGTAAACATATAACTCCATAAAACACATTAATCACTTTTCGTGTAAATAAGTTACCCAGACTTCTCAGTCATCCAAAATCAATTGAATGTCCTTTGGACCTTCAGTTTTTTAATTATTAAAAAAAAACAAAAAAAAGCAACAAAAAAAACCAAAAAAAAAAACCAATTATTTCATTGGGCAGTTATTTTTCCACAGAAAATGTACATTTTCCAGAGAGTTGGATAATCAAGATCTAATGAAATCTGAACCATTAAACCCTCATAGATTTAGAACTGGCCTGATGTGACCTCCTACAGGTCATAAGTGGGGGTGAAATGATGATTTAATAACTTGAACATTTTGATATACATATCAGTACCAAATGTGAAGGATCAATACTGAACTATTTACTTTATCTTCAACTGTTGAGTCATGAATAATTATTACTTGTTTGTCGTTTTACACTTGAAATTGAATTTAATCAGATTGATCCATCACAGCATTTGTTTTATATTTGATGGAAGTTCATTTTGAGGGATTACGATCAGGCTGTTAGTTATTGGTATTAAGTTTTGAACTTGTAAAAAAAAAATTGGTACAAAATTTTTACATTAAAGTTACATAACATTTTCTCTGTACAGGGGGCTTGTAATTCCAGGTAAGGGTGCAGAACTGGTGATAAAACTAATGAACACTAATTAATTTTAGCCAGTGAGATGTTTGCCATGGATATCAGTAATATATATTCTCATTGATTGTGTATTGCAATATATCTTTATACATGACAAATGTGTATTGTTAAACCTTAAGTCATAGAGGCACTTAATGGAGGCAGGAGCCAAGGTGGTTCATTGGTCAGCATGCTGACCTTGTGCCTGAAAGTGGGCAGCTGCCATGGTGTTTCCTTGGGCAAGGCACTTTACTCCAATTTCCTTACCAACATGTAATATCAAGATCAGCTCTATTACAATGATGCAAGATGGGAATGTCATGAAAATCTTTCAGCTTGAGGAAAATGGACTGGTTTCTTTTGATTTACAAAAAATTCAGATACATTAACAGCACAAGTATCTTTTGGGGTTACCAGTCTCCCCATAAGCCTAAATTTCACTGCCATTGTTTAGAATGGGTTAATTAAACCCAAAGCAAGAAATAACTTGAATGAGGGGTTTGGGGTTGCTTTTTAGAATCCTAGGAAATGTTACTTCTCTTTTAGAAAAAAACCCCACAATATTGGGCATACTTCTAAGTGAAAGTCTAATGCCAGACCTTTTCTTAAAATAACCTGTTTAACTTTGTTTTAAAATAACTTCTCAAAACAAATTTGGAAAGAAATTCTTTTTTTGAAACCAAACAAATGCTAGGTTTTGTGGAAAGTGATGTCAGAACCTTTCCCAGAAAACACCATTTAACTTAAAACAAAAATAACCGTTGAAATCAAATTGGGAAGGAATGCATTTTAGTCATTGAGGAAACAGTGGATATCTTGGAAGAGGTGGTGGATGCATTGGAAGAAAAACAAAATGAAAGACAATACAAGGCCCTGTATCGGGAGCCCCATCTTTGTCTGGTGGCTTGTAGCCAGACCAGGTGGTTCCTTTTAACCAGCCTGTTAATCACCCCCAGCCCTACCTCCTAGCTTCCCAACTGTCTGCCAAGTTGAGCAATCAACGTGACTGGACTGACCTACAAATCAAAACCAGTCTACAAAACATGACACTTAAAAAGAGTAGTTCCAGGTTTTCCACCAATGACCAACCAGCCTCTCTCAGCATCCTGCTGGGAGGGAAGCAGTTAACATTGCATAAT
The DNA here is from genome assembly GCA_016617855.1 of Megalonaias nervosa. Lineage (NCBI taxonomy): Eukaryota > Metazoa > Mollusca > Bivalvia > Unionida > Unionidae > Megalonaias > Megalonaias nervosa. The sequence continues at coordinate 7,720 of JAECUM010048498.1, forward strand.
CTGGCAATAAAAGTGAAAATAATATATTTGTGTCCCTGAATAGAATGTGAAGTTGCACTTATATTTTATATGGATCAGAACACCCTCCACATATCAATTCAAAACACCAATACTGGGTTTTTTCTGGCCATGCAACTTTTAAAATATTTTGCTCAGAAATGATTTTTTTGTTGTTTTTTGGTGTTTGTTCATTCATAAGATCATTCTAAAAGAAATTGTTCAGTCAAGTAAATTGAGGGACAAATTCAAATTCAACAGTTTGATTGGCTTTCACTATTTGGTTTTATATAACACAAGATTCAATTACTGTTATGCTACAACATTAGTTGGCATGAGGATGAAGATAGTGAATTCATTTGGTGGAATTGACTAGTTGTAAAATAGTAAATTTGTTACAAATTTTTTTTTTTGAACAAAACAAGAGTATAACTTTTACAGTTTTAAGGGAATACTTGATGATGCAGTCCCAAGGGTAAAGATCTTTGCAGGGCACAGTATCCTTGATCATGCTTATACCGTTATTTAAATCCCATACTTCTTCCTTGTTTGTAAGTACACAATTCTTCAGTTCTTTGCAATAAGCATTTCTGTACACAGTTTCATTAAAGCTGTTATTTAGTTGGTCTAATAAATCGTCCCTCAAATCTGCACTGATACTGATGGTTTGGGGCTGATCTCACCTATTTATAAATCATCCAATTGGTGCAGACAAATCATTCTAAAACAATCAGGGTACATTTTAGACAGCGGTATTTCTCACATCTCCTGCAGTATGACCAGTTGAAGGGGCATTTTGGAAATATTTGCAGAATATTTCCAGATCAAATCATATGTGTGGCAACTTGTAAATCCATACGGAATAACACAACCTGGCCTCCTCACCATTTCATATTTCATGGCTACTGTTCCATCGCATCCAGCAACCAAACCAGGTATGAATAGGTGAGATCACATCCAAACTGTCTCGTCAGCATAGGTGCAGGTTTGCGGGCTGATTTTTCAGATTATTATTTGGTCACAACATGCTTAATTAATGTGGTGTATATTAACATAGCTTCTACCATAAATTGCATAATAAACAATGTATTAAAGCTGCAACAAAACAGCAATGTTTTAACCCATTATCAACTTCATAATGCAAGAAATGTGAGCCAGTTGCCTTTCACAAGGACACAATGAGACAGCCAACTTGGACTGGCCAGAGTATGTAACAAACCTGTGCCTCTTGGATTATGAGTCTATTCTGATACATGTATATTTTATTGCTCAAACAGTATGACAGACAGAGGTGTATATTTGTCAGTAAATTGCACCCAGTTGCAAAGAGTATGGACCAAAAGTACCAGCAAATCAGGTTCTGTACAAGGGATGGGAAAAATATGGCCTATGGGGAGGATTGGGCCAGTGACCTGGTTTTATCCATTAATTTACATTATAGGGTATGGCTTTAAAAATTACTTGTCTGACCCAGAGGAAGTTGTCCAAGTTGTCTGTACTTTCTACTACCAATACATCACTGGTCCTTGAATAATTCTGTGGCAGATCAGATCCTGTGCTCTCTAGTGTAGATAGAAAAGGTGTAAATTTGTTTTTACCTGTAGTAGAAAAAGGTGTAAATTTGTTCTTACCTGTGGCTAATGATCATCAGAGATCAACTGTCCCTATTTTTTCATGTAACCTACCTATATGCTTTGTGCAAAAGTTGCAGCCCAAGTAATAATTACAATCAATACTTTTGACTACTGTGTTTAGGTTTTTATAACTTCTTTGACATTATGTACCTGAGGTATGCAGAAATTTCATTTTAATTTAATGTTTCATCACAACTTTTGAGAGATAAATCGTTGAAATAGTATTACCCGCTTTTGTGTTTTTAAACTCCACTGGTTATAAGCTTATGGGATGGTCTTTTGTCCATTGTCTGTAATCTGTCTGTCCCTTAGAACAAGTTTGTTATCGCTGCTTCTACTATACTATTCAGAGGATTGCCTTTAAACACTTTGCACACATAACATCTTTAAATCTACTTGGTCCTTCCTGAAAATGGTACCAGTCGGACATCCAATATGGTCACCACCATGGCTATATTGAACATCTTGCTATTGCTACTCTTCCTGAATAGATGATCAGAATGAGGTTTTCACAGAAAGACTTCTTATGATACCTGGTTGGTCCTACATGAAAATGGTGCCGAATTGATATTCAGTATGGTCACCATGGCAGCCATCATGAAATTCTTGTTACTTCTACTCCTTTTGAATGGATGGTCAAATCAGCATGG
>JAECUM010048499.1:0-26155 GCA_016617855.1 Megalonaias nervosa
CTGTGATCAGCTTGTTCCATCTGCACTGAGAAGAAGGGATGATCATGATGATTAGGGGCCATAGACTTCTTTCAGCTCGTCTTAAAACTTCTTCATATCATGCTTGTCAGCGTAGCGTTGTATCTCATCAGCTTTGTTACTCAGCCAAGAGTCCTGCATTTGCCAGAGTTTCTGTTTTCTGACCATCTAAATGAATGCTTTAAATATCTTCATGTGATGGAGATGGAGAGCTACGGTTCATATGTTTTGTTGTTTAGTTCCTTTTTTCCAACAGGATTAAGCTTGACTTTTGAAAACAACTTCTTTCAGTTTTGCAATGTCACAGCACTGTGGACCCATAAGAATTAAAGAGTGAGACCTACCCATGCTGTATGTCAATGGAATCAGCGGTCAGCACTTGTATAAACCAAATGGATTACAATAATGATCACTGTTGTTGCAGTTGTAAAACAGTTACGAAATGCAGCAGAAACTCCTTATTATTCATTCAGTACAATTGAACACTTATTAAGATAAACAGTAATATGCAGAAAATAGAAATAGTATTGTTCTCATCTAACTAGGTCACTATGTTTGCTTTGTAAAAAAATACTTTTCATTATGCATACAAGAGTGCAGAATATTCATATCACTCTGGGACCTAGAAATAGGGGACACAGCTAAGGGCTAAATATTAATCAGATTATCAATATTTTCCTGGAACTTTTACTGTTTGTTGTTCAAGTTGTTTTCTTCAGGAAATTAGATAAGCAAGGTAGATCTATTGTTTGGGTAAAGCCCAATAGCAAACCTACTTAGAAAATGGAAGGAACCTTTATCTAGGATTGGAGGGAAACAGCACTATCTAATTCTTTAGCATCATGCACCTGTTTTGTACATTGTACAAGACTGAAGTGTGTGAATAAATTAGGCTATCTGAACTAGTTTTTGTACCAGTCTTGTATATTTTACAAGACTCTCTCTCTCTCTCTCTCTCTCTCTCTCTCTCTCTCTCTCTCTCTGCATGGATAAGAACAGACAATCTGAACTAGTCTTTTTTATGACACAAGTTTATATGTAGATATATTATAGCATCTCAATAGTTTGCAACTTATGACTGAGAGGCCAAATCATAGGAATAAGAACTGACTTTGGAGTAGATGATATTGTAATTGACAAATTAATTTTGTTTTATGTACATCCAGTATGCGTCTGATTATAGGACAGGGATCTGAAACTTTATCAAATTATGATCTAGTGGCTATGACCGCTCCAGTGGCCTAGTGGTTAGAGAGTCTGCCTCGGATGCTGGAGGTCGCATGTTTTAACCCTCAATTAGTCTGTACCAATAAAAACCCAAACAAGATTTTTCAAACAACCTAAACTCCTTAAGAGGATTTGGTTAAAAATCCATCATTTAAAAAACATTTACAAAAGGGTTGATTTAAATTTTGACAAAAGACCTTCAAAATTATATTTTGTTGTATAAACAACGACCGAATTTTCTGTAAAATCATGTCTTCATGTAATTCGATAAACCAATCCCCAAACCTGTATTGATACAGGGACTCGTATCGTTGTTTAATATATAATACAAGGGATGACAATTTCCCATTTCTCCTGCTTCCTATTTAAGATCTGAATCCAACGCTTCAAGATAAATGCCATTGTGTTATAGTTTCGCACCAAAGTTCAGCTCAGAGATTAGACATTTTGGACAACAAATTTGGCTTAAAACGAATAGCAGTCCATTTTCTAATACGGGTTTCCTCCAAATATTCCCACCTTATTTTTCACATTTGGACAGTGAGGATGGGGTATGGGGTCAGCAATTGCATGTTGAAATTTGGAATTTGTCGCCACCGTGGGGTAGCGACATATGGTTGTCGCTTACCAGCGGGCCTAGCAAATTTAAGTGATGTTATATCAGATCATACCTGCATGAAATCGATAGGAAAATGGTTTTATTTTCTCAGAAACGGCAAATATTATAATTGTTATTTCTTTAATCCGCTGACGGACTAGACAAAACTACAGCATAGATGAAACCTGACCCGGTACTCGCCATTTGCATAACTAGTCACATGACTTCACAAATCTCAGACAACGACATCGGAAGTCAAATAGCCACGTGATATTAACAACAAACTCCCTTATAATGTTGTACAAAAATTCAATTATATTAAATGAAAGTCAGATACCTTCTGTAAAAACCAGAAGGAACATATAATTTCAACATATTTATTTCGAGAACAACGACAAGAAACCTGTCGCTGTCGCAGCAATCTGGCCAGTCAGATTCATCAAGCAGAGAGCGCATGTCAACACTGTAGTCACGTGATACAACAAAACCCTGGTAGTTGTTCTCGGAATAAATATAGAGGACTTTGTGTTCTTTCGGTTTTTTGTTCTTATTAATATTTTTTATTTTTTCTACAACATTTTAAATGGATTTATGATGTCATGAACATGTGGGTTGTGAGATACGTGTACTCGTGCGACTAGCAATGCAAATCGCGAGTACCAGGTCAAATTTCATCAACGCCTTAATATTATCTTGTCTGCTAGACGAATCTAATCCACTGAGCGTTTGGGTTGACTCAAAAAATATGTTTATATCAAGCACTCAAATGATCCATAGTGCAACCTCCGAATATTCTGGTCTGATCTCAATAAATTTAATTCACGATCAGTTGAGTTACGACTCAATTACGTAATTGTTTCGAGCTTCAAGTAGTGGCGGAAAATTCCCGAGTTTTTCCCAACTTCCATCAACATTTGCAAAATTCAAGGACTTTTCACGGTCGGGAAAAAATTATCAATTCTCTCGACTTTTTCCCGATTTCCCGGTAGCGTGGGAACCCTGTGAGTGGGACATCATGCTACATGTCTGCGGCATGATGCCCCAGTGCTAGACACCACTATAAACTGCCATACTCCAGACATCATAGTGATATGACTGGAAAGTTTTTAAGCTACGTTAAAAATCCAAATCACACATACAATTTAATGTTTCTTTGGTGTTTTTATTTAGCATCGCCAGTAGAGGATTATAATATACATTCGGTGATGATGAAGTGGACGCAGTAATTTCCGAACCGTACATGGACAGCCTGTATAACCCAGTTACTTCTGCGGTATGTTCGAGAGTGTTATTTCGCGGTGTCCATGTTGATGATCCTGATGCTACTGTGTACACGATATTTTTAATTTGTCCGTGTGGAATTTTAATTAGATTAGTTTTTTGAACAATATTAGGTATTCCACTGACAATATCGTTGAGTTTCATGTTAATGTCGGAGAGTTTTATGTCAACAGTTGGTTGTTCCCCAAAAAATTCTTTTAAAGGCTTGTTTATATTTCTACGAAAATTTAAGAACGTTTCTACGTGTCTAGAAAAAGTAGCACTAAGTGTAGTCATTTCATCATTGATTGTTTTTAATGACGTCTTCACATCATCGACGTATTTCTTTGTTGCTGCGTCAAAATCTAATTCCGGTGTTCTAAGATTATTGATGCTATTATTGTTCATGTTGATAAATGCACGCATTATACCGCCGTTGGCTAATACGTACTTTAATTCTTAATCGTCGACGTATTTTTTCGTTGCGGCATCATCATCTGCGGTTGGGTTTCCAAGGTATGTAATCTTGTTTTGGTTCATAATAATGTTACCTGTGAATAAATCACCAGCTTTTTTTTAACATAATCGTTGACTGACGTACCAGAATCTTGTATCTTACCTTGATTATTGAAAGTAACAATATTATTAACAACCGCGGTAGGAATTCGCACAAGTACATCTAACAGTTGTACATTACTCGTCTTTAATCGTCCTTGCTTATCCTGGAAAACAACGACTTTATTTTGATCCACACTTGTGACATTTAATAGATTATCAATCTCATTTCTTAGTTGATCAAGAGTTGCGTATCTCGATAAATCACCTTGCTGAGCTTCAGCCGACGAATCTATCAATAATGTTCCAAATTTTGTATAGTAGCTCATTATACCTATCGTCCTACACAAAATTGTCAACAATAGTCGGTTTAATATAACATAAAATTATATAACAACAATGGCAAAGATATTAAATTTTGATACCGAACGATTAATTCATCATAAACATAACAATGAACTTCCAGATTGTCATTATCTTATCGTCGGTCGCACAGGATCGGGTAAAACAAATTTGCTATTAAACCTTTTGCTCAACAATAACTTCAACTATGATAAGGTGTATATTTACACAATTAATCCCCAACAGGACAAATACGAATTACTGAGCGAGTACAACGATAAACTTCGTGATGAACTTAACGCCGGCGATGATATCTTTTTGATAAGACAACCAGAAGAACTAATTCCAGTTAATCAACTTGATTCGTATGAACATAAAATAATTGTATTTGACGATATTCCGTTAAACAACGAGGAGATGAACAAGATTAGATCTTATTTTTCATTATCGCGTAATAAAAGATGTAATTCTGTTTATCTCGCTCAAGGTTTTTATAACGTCGATAGATTTATCAGACGAAATACTGGTTGTTTCATATTATTTCCCGGACTGGATAATGTTGACGTTAGAAATATTGCAAACGAGCAATGCGGTGACGTAACAAAAGATACATTTATCGAATTATATCACCAAGTAACCAAAGACAAATACAATTTCTTTTTATTTGATAAGCTAGCGCGTGATCCAGCTAAAATGTTTCGTTGTTGCCTCGACATGTTTCTATAATCTAATTTTGTAAAGTGTATATAAAATAATGGACGAGCATCAACAAAGAATCGAATTATTAAAGAAGTTTATTGAAACTCAAGCAGCCTTTAAGAAAAAAGTGGAAGAAGCTCGGCGTGGACAAGTTCAAGCAGAGGAAGAAACTGCTAAACTTTTCAAACCAGTTACTGAAGCAGTACTTGGCAAGCAACCGGAAATATCAACATTATCTGCAGATGAGCTTGAAAAATTAAAAGAAAAAGGTTTGTTAGGTTTACTTGGTGAAAGATCGAAAGAAGAAAATCAAAACATTGCAGAAGAACTTGTAAGAAACATTGCTGATCCCGCTGCACGACAGGCCGAATTTGACAGACTAATAAATAATCCTTTTGCGCTTCAGCACGCTATTACAAGAATGACTGTTAATCCAACCGAGATAAAGAAGATGATAAAAGGTGTTTCGGAGCAACAAAAAATGATCCAAGAAAGTATGATAAAAATAATGCCTGTTGCAGAATCTATAAAATTTTACAGAAAACAAGCTAGATCAAAAATATATGATAGTGAGTACAACGAATTTGTTGTAAAATATTTGGCAAAAAAAGGTCTAAAAAATCTTGAAAACATTAGAGATTGGTCAGAGGATGATTACGGAAAAATGATGGATACTTTATGTAAAGTATATTATGACTTTTTAAGAGCTGATGAAGAAATTAAAAATGCTAAAGAAACAAAAGAAGCATTACCTCTGGTAGACATAATAAGAGAAGGAATTATTGCTGAGACTTTATATAAAACAGCAGATCAATATCGAAATAAACCAGGAGGTTATGGTAAAGGTTGGAATTTTAAAAGACTATTAAATAAATATGAGAACGAACGAAATAAAAAATTACCAGAGGAAACCACTGGATCTGGAGTTAAAGTGTTTACATCAAACGCAGAAATAGTCGATCGACTAATGTTGTTGATATCATCAAAAGAAGCTGGTAATAAAAGTGTAGAGATCGATAATGAAATTGTGGATATGCTAAATCATCTAAGATCGAGCGGATTACTAACATCGTCCGAGTATGAAATTTTACATAGCGATCTTATCTAAAATATTATTATAAATGTCACTAACATCAACAACATTATTACTTGATTCTTCGCAGACAACAGGAAACAGCGCAAACTTTTCCGTTTATTACAATCCGCCAATACAACTTGATTCTGAAAAACAGTACGAGATTGGACTAATTTCCTGCACAGCATGGAATTCTATGGCTAACGTAAAAACTGGAGTAAATGATGAGATTGCAATTATTTCAATAAGAGACACGCAATGAAAAACATTTAAAATTCCACAAGGAGCTTATAATATCACCGATTTAAATAAGACGATAAAAGAGCTTATGCAAAAAGAGAAGATGAAACCTGATAATTTCGAGTTAGCAGCAAATTATAACACGTTACGAGCTAGAATGACAATAAAAAATATGTCAGTTAGTTTTATATCACCAAAAAGTATCGCACCACTGATAGGATTTGAACATAGAGCATATTATTTAAATCCTAATGAACCTATTACATATGACGGTGAACTGCCGGTAAACATAACTGACGTAAATACAATATTAGTAAATTGCTCTATTGCTTCTGAATCTTACTCAGCCAAGGGTAGTAAAGGACAAACAATTTACAGTTTCTCGCCAGATGTTCCACCAGGATCGATCATGCAAATTAATCCACGTCAGATTATCTATTATCCGATTAATCTCGAAAATCAAATAACAAGTATAACAATGCAATTAACAGATCAATCAGGTAGACAAATAGATCTCAACAACGAAATTGTCACATACTATTTACACTTACGCACTGTAGCATGATCAATTTTGTGAGCTTATATTTTATAGACAAAGATGAGACGAAGAAAAGTTTATCGAAGAAAAATCGTAGGCGGATTTTTTGGAAACATATTTACTAAAATTATAGAAAATGTCCCAGGAATTGCTCGTAAAGTAGCACCAATTGCACTTGACGCAGGTAAAGCTTTTGCGACAGGTGCAGCTTCTTCGGCGGGCACTGCAGTAGGACAAAAGATCGCTGATAAGATTAGAGGACCTTCCACATCGGAAATAAAACGAGCACTATCAGATATTGCGCCAACAGAAGAAACAAAACGAGCTATGATAGCTACAACAAAAAAATTATTATCACCACGCGGTGAAGAAATAGTACGTAAACTTGTAAAGAAAACAAAGCCGATGACTCCTGCTGCTTTTTAATTTTGTGTAACGATTATAAAATAAAATGTCAGCTAAAAATTATCTCGATCTTGCTGAAGAATATGATACTGACGATGCTGTGACGGAGTTCGAGTACGTCGAGTATTTGGATGAAAACTCAAACGAACCAAATAAAACCGATGTCAGAACTTTTAACACAAGAGATGAGGATACGTTTCTACTTCCACATAAGGTAGTGTTAGAAGTGCGTGGTCGAATATTAACTGCGGTAGGTGCTGATATTGCAGCTGGTGCAGAAATTGCGCTTGTCAATAACGGTTGGAGCTTGTTTAAAAGTGCACGATATCAACTGGCTAGTCAAACCGTAGAAGATATTTCAATGCACTTGCCAATAGCAAGTACAATACTAAACATCGTTTCGTTTAGCGATGATTATTCCAGATCAGTTGCCACAAACATGATGTGGTTTAAAGATACCTCATTCGGGACAGCTGTTTCGAGCGAGTTTCGTACTGGTGCTTGTGTTCCTGCTGCAGATAACAATAATCTAATCGCCAATCCCGCTGCTGATGATGCAGCCGCAATAGGTAATTCGATAAGATTAGCTTTACAAATATAAGACGACAGCAATATAATGAAGGATATGCCAAACGAAAAGCATTTGCTGCAGAACATAAACAAATAACAATGATGCTTCCGTTAACTACAATCTTCGGATTCTGCCGTGAATACAACAAAGTTTTTCGAGGAATAAAACATACACTTATTTTAGATCGAGCTGATCAAAACGATTGTATAATACACGCTGATGGGGTGGCTGAAGGACAGTTTGCTATTACAAGATTAGCGCTGTGGATGCCACGAGTTGTCCCCTCTGTAGCTAAAATGATGGAGCTCGAATCATTATTGACCGCCTATACAAAAAAGATACACTTCCAGCAAAACAAGATTTATCAAACAGCGATTCCTAACGCAACCGATTACACATGGCGTGTGACAACTACAGCTAGCGAACAACTACCTCGCCATTTGTTCGTTGTATTTCAACGACAGGCACGTCGTAATGATCAAGAAATGAACAACTCCGTATTTGATAACCCTGGTGTCAGAGGAATATTTGTTAGAGTAAATTCTAAACAATATCCCGAACGTGCAATCGAATGCAATTTTGCTGACGATGAAACAAAAAACATATCTCGACCGTATATGTATCTTATGGAAGCAATACAAAAATATCAAGACTCGGACAGTGGATCTCAAATATCAGTAGAAGAGTTTCGATCACTCTATCCCATCTTTTATTTCGACATATCGAAACATTCCGAACGAGCTATCGGATCAACTGCTGATATTGAGGTCACCTGGACACTTGGCGCACTGCCAGCCGAACAGTATAACGTATATGCACTAGTTGTCAGTGATAGATTCTTAACGATAGACGCAACTAAAGGAAGAATGACTGTACAAGTTTAATCTAACAACCTTGATATAAAATAATGAAAACCAAGTACACAACTCGAGAAATATACCTAACATCCGGTCAAGTTGAAAAATTATCAGCAGCTGTTGCTAAACGCCGTTCAGTTTCTTTAATGATATCCCCGGAGACTTCAAATAAAACAGCGGTTAAAGTAATGCTAACGCAACAACAAATCGACAAACTCGATAAGGGAAAACCCTTTGTCCTTAAACTATCTGTTTCACAAATAACAGCAATGTCAAAACAAGCTGGATTTTTTGGACCAGCACATTCTGTGATAGCTAGCAAAATTTTGCCAGTGCTTGGTACACTTGGACTAGCAGCTGCGTCAGGGGCAGTATCTGGCGCAACGAAAAAAGCAGTTGAAGGTCGTGGAATCAAACAAATCTGTAGTTAGTGACTTTGTCACTCAGTTTTGTGTAACAATATAAAATAAATGCCACAACGAAAAACAAAATCGTCGAAAAAAAAGAAAACAAAGCGTCCTCGAGCGACAAAACAAGGAGGATTTCTTCCTTTACTTATGGCGGGATTAGCGGGAAGTATTCTTCCAAACCTATTAGGGATAGGACGTGGAATGACTCTACCAGGGACCAGACGCTATTGAGCAATTTTGATATCATCGAAAAATTGAATGACGTTGTCGGATTTCGCGGAGTATTTTCTAAGGACGAACTCGATGACGTACCAGCGGGTGGTTCGTGTGTTGTAAATATAGAAAACTTCAATGATGGATCCGGCACTCACTGGGTTGCTGTCCATGGTAATAATTATTTTGATTCGTTTGGACTTCCTCCGAGTGATCTTATAAAAAAAATATATTTTTAAAAAATTTAAAAAAAATAAATTATTCGTCTAATCAACTACAGTCGATTGGAACATCCGCTTGTGGTTATTATTGTATAATGTTTGTCCGACAGATGTCAAAAGATCCTGATCTTTTAAAGTTTATTTTACAGTTTGACAAGCAACGTTCTCACGCAAATGATGAGATGGCAATTAATTTTTGTAAAGCTTACAATTAATTTTATCTAAACTTGTAAATATATAATGTCAACATACTGTCTCAAATGTAAAACTAAAACAGAAAATAAGGATGAGACGACGGAAAAAACAAAAAATAATAGAATGATGCTAAAAAGTATTTGTGTTATTTGTGGTAGAAAGAAAAGTATGTTTTTGAAATCGACAACTGGAGCTGGGATAGATAAAGTTATTTTAGTAGACGATTAATCTTATGAAACATAATAAAATAAAATGAAATACAATTGTAATTGTGATAAAGATCTTTGTATCGAACAAGATAAAATCGTCACGTACTGTCAATCATGCAATCGCCGTGAGGTAATTGGCAGCGGAATTGACATTCACAAAATTATTGGCAAATTGCCAAAACCAAAAGGAGGCTGGTCATTGCCAGGCCATAGGTATACTGGACCTTATAATCCTCTCGATAAACAACTAGATGAAAATGATAATCCGCTGCCAGGACAAGAGCCTTATAATCAAGTTGATGCAATAGCAATGTGTCATGATATCTGTTATCGTGATATCGAACGTTCTGACAACGCTCGTGCAGAAACTTCAAAATCGGATTGTGATAAAGTAATGTTAGACGAACTTCGTGATATGGAACCGACAAATCTACGAGAACGTTTTGATTGAAGGCTGGTACAGGGTTTCATTGGAGCAAAATATAAATTAGGGCTTGGAAAGGAATTGTATGATGATCTCGCAGCCGAACTACACAAACCTAAAAAAAAAGTTTATGCGACGTAAAGTTGTCGCGAATGCCGTTGATGATATCTGGGCGATAGATTTAGTTGATGTATCAAATCTTGCTCAGTTTAACGATAATAAGAAATACTTGTTTAACGTTGTAGACGTTTTTAGCAAATACGCGTTTAGTGTACCTGTTTCGGATAAGACAGGAACGTCGATCACTGATGCGCTAAAACAAATAATAACAACCGCCGAAAGAAAACCGAATAAAATCTGGACCGATCATGGTGCGGAGTTTTTCAATAAAAGTTCGAACAGTTTCTAGAACAAAATAACATTAAAAAATATGTTACAGGAAACGAGGGAAAAAGAATTGTCGTTGAAAGATTTAATCGCACGCTAAACGAAAAAATACACAAATATTTGACAGCTAAAAACACTAACAGATATGTCGATGATCTTTCTCAAATCGTGGACGAATATCATAGTACGAAACATCGAACCATCAAAATGTCACCCAATGATGCTATTAAAAATCCGATATTAGCAAATGAAAACATGTACCGCAGTCATAAATTTAAAGTGGGTGATAAAGTTATAATCTCTTTGACTAAAAAAACATTGAAAAAGGATTTACTCCAAACTGGACTGAAGAAGTGTTTGTGGTTGATAAAGTACTTTTAACAATACCTGTAACATACGCGTTAAAAGATTTGTTAGGTGAGCCGATCATAGGTAGTTTTTACGAGCAGGAACTACAGAAAACTGAACAAGATGTTTTCGTGATCGAAAAAGTGATTAGGAGAAAAGGCAATAAAAGTTTAGTCAAGTGGCGTGGGTATAGCGATAAATTTAATAGTTGGATCCCAACCAAACAAATTACGAAATAATGTTTTTGTAGATTTCCTCGTACTTACGTTTGATAGATTTACATTTTACTGGTTTACATAACGATATTAGATATTGTCTGCGATCGTCAGAGATGGTCATCAAATTAAAAATCTTAACAAATATGAAATCGAATTTTATATTTTTCTGTCTGCCTGGAATTTTGATGTTTAAAAAGGGTTTGATAAGCTGCCAAAATATTTGTTGTTCGGCAACAGTAAAATTAAATTTTATTATTTTTTTAGCAATGTGATACTTAACATTATATCTTCCAGTTATTAGTCTGCTGTAATTTGTTCTGTCAGCGACGGCGACTATCTCATCATCATCGTCAGATTCGTTGTTGTACAAAATATCATCTTCGCTATAACTAGCAGATTTGTCTATTATATTGTTAGAGATTGTAATATTGTCTGCGGTTGTGTTGTTGGTAATTGTATCTCTAGAGATGAAATCTCTTGCGATTGTATCTTCCGCATATATTTCAGCGAGTCTTTTCATCAAATCCATATTATATAATATACTTTTATCTAATTTGTTGTTATAAGATGACTGACGAGGTAAAATATCACCAAAAAGTTAACATATTAAATTACAATGAACTAGCCGAAGCGGTAAGAAAATGTCTGTCAGGTTATAGTGCATATTCCGTTGACGTTATTGTAATGCCTGGCGAAAATAATAGGATATTACTAACAGCAACTGAAAAAAATAAACTTGATGATAGTGCTTTTATAACATTAAAATTTGATCGCGATGATGTTTTGATGTTTGCTCATAGTTGTCTTACTAAGACAGAATTACGAAATGTAATTAATCATCATAGCTAAAGATAATCCAAGAATAATATCTGCTTGAAAAAGCTGATCCTGTTATTCTATCGGCAACAAATTTTACTACCCCAGGATTTGTCTTATAGTGTTTCGCCGCAGCTGAAATCGATTTGAATTTGATTTTCTTATCTGTTTCAGGATTAAACGAAACAACAGGTTTTGCCGGATGTCTAAAATTAATACCACCACCTCGTCCTTTTCTCACATTTTCCTGCTGGGTAACTAGCTCTAAATTTTCCAGTCGATTATCAGTTTTTACGTTATTGATATGATTAATAACCAAATTATTAGGTATAGGTCCGTTAAACGTCTCGTAAACAAAACGATGAGATTGATAATGAACTTGATCGGATAGTGTTCCTCTAACAGTTACCGTGAGATACCCCATATTACTCATAAAACCAACAACATTTTTTGTTTTTACATGTCGTATAATTCCTTTGTCATTCGCCTCGTATAAATCAAATTTTGGGTGGCGTTGAAACTCATCTTGTAAAGATAAGGTTTCGATATTGTCATCAGTAATCGAGCCATTTACTCGATAGACTCGCTGTCCTTCTGGAATATCATCGCAGAACAAAGTATAAATAAAATCTTTTCTAAAAATTTCAATTCTCTCGGTATTATCACCTTTGACACTGATCTTATAACCCGCTGGCGTTGCTTCACCCATCGGATGTTTGTACTGGACACGTATCACCGAACCTAACGCATTTCCAGCGTATAGGTTATACTTGGGGTGAACGTAATAATACTCTTGCTCGTTTGCGCTTGTCTGATTTTGTGCCATTATATTTTAGTAATTTTTATAACTCTAACTGTTTGTTCAGTTAGCGCGTGGTGAGTTATCGATCGAACAATCAATTAAACATATAATATTACACTATAGTATAGCGATGCTGAAATTGCGTGATATAGCCAAGAAGAGCCTTATGGGAGAACCTGAAAAAATAGCGACTGCTTTCACAGGATTTGACAACAGTTATCGGTTCGATAAACAAATCGTACTGGTAAATTTTACTGCAACAAATCTTTACCACCTGCTAGAGCCAACTGTAAAACGTGAACTTGAAAAACATAATAGCATAAGGCTATTGGTGGAATATCATATTGTATTTTCAAAGCTCCTTGTGACAGAGGGATCGACTGACAAGGAAATTGCAGACCCTTACATTAATGCAAAATCAAGACGTGTTTTGATTGGGACTGATCTTTGATCACTAGCTAATGAAATACACCAAGAAATTTGGAAAAAGATAGAAGAATTTACCGAATCCGGTTCGGGTTGGAAGTTTGAAATGATCGAGGAAATTTTATTTCACACAATAAAATATAACGTATTACGCGGTAGTTCGTATATTGATTTGCCACCAAAAATAAAAAATAAAAAATGCTGTATAAACGTAAAGAACGTCGATAACAGATGTTTCCAATGGGCTATTCTCTCTGCGCTATTTCCAGCAGAAAAAGACGCTGGTCGTGTTGACAAGTATATTAGTCACGTGTCAAAATTAAATTTTAATGGCATAGACTTTCCAGTTGTAGAAAATCAAATACCAAAGTATGAAAAGCAAAATAATGTTTCCATCAACGTTTTCGGACTAGATGAAAAAGAAAACGTCTATCCAAGATATATTTCAGAAAAAGCTTCACAATCGACAATAAACTTGCTGCTTTATAAAAATCATTACGTTTGGATTAAAAACTTTAATGGACTAGTTGGCAGACAGTATAGTAAACATAAAAATAAAAAGTTCTTCTGTTATCGCTGTTTGCATGGTTGTACAGACAATGAAACATTACAAAAGCATTTGCAGTACTGTTGTGACGTACAACGAACAACCATGCCGTCCGAAGAAAATAGTGTGTTACAGTTTGTCCATCACAATCACAAACTAAAAATTCCTTTCGTCATATACGCCGATTTCGAATGCTTACTTCAGCCTGTACTTGGCGTAGAAAATAATCCTAACCAATCAAGCACAAGGAAAACTCAAAACCATGTTCCATGCGGAGTAGCGTATAAGATAGTTTGTTGTGTTGATTCGAGATTATCTAAACCAATCAAATTATATCGTGGTAGAAATCCGGCTGTCTGGCTTCTCAAGCAGTTAATTAGCGAAGTTGATAATATATTTAATCGTTTGAAAAGAGTAACTCCAATGATAAAACTGACATCTCAAAAAGAATCTGATCACGAGCAAGCGGAATTTTGTTATATTTGTGAAAAAGCTTTTGACTCGCCTGATAATAAAAAAGTACATGACCATTGCCATCTAACAGGACAGTATCGTGGAGCGGCTCATGATCAATGTAATTTAAAATTTTATGCTCCAGATTTTATTCCATTTGTTCTTCACAACTTCCGAGGATGTGATAGCCACATTATCGTAGAAGCTTTTGGTGATCCTGACGTAAAATCTCGTTTAAAACTCGATAACGTAATCAAATGCATTCCAAATAATTTTGAAAAGTATATGTCAGTTACGCTAGGTAAGTTGCGTTTTATTGACAGCCTACAGTTTATGGCAGCATCATTAGATGAGCTAGTGAAAATTTGTAGCGAGTTTGATAACCTACGAGACTGTTTTGGAGATAAATATAATCTACTGACTAAAAAAGGAGTATTTCCGTACGAGTATCTCGCTGATTGGAGTAAATTTGATGAAACGTCTTTACCTGACAAGGACAAATTTTACTCACAACTGAAAAATGAAAATATAACCGATGACAAGTATAAGTACGCACAGGATATCTGGAAAGAATTTGATTGTAAGACGTTTGGTGATTATCATGATTTATATTTGAAAACAGATGTTTTATTGCTGGCGGACGTATTTGAAAGTTTTCGAGAAGTGAGTTATAACAATTATGGACTAGATCCTTGTTGGTATTATTCCGCTCCCGGGCTGTCATGGGACGCTCTGTTAAAGTTTAGTGAAGTAAGGTTAGAACTACTGACGGACGTTGACATGTTCAATTTTATCGAAAAAGGTATTCGAGGCGGTATTAGCGTTATAACAAAGAAATATGCTGAAGCAAACAACAAATACTTGAAAGAGTACAATCCTAAGCTTCCTTCGAAGTATATAATTTATCTAGATTGTAATAATTTGTACGGTTATTCTATGGCAGAACCAATGCCTTTTGGTGGATTTCGTTGGATCACGGCTGAGCAATTTCTATCAGAGACAGAAAAAAAGATACCCGACGATATTTCGTATTTCGTTGAAGTTGATCTCGATTATCCAACTTCGCTACACAATTTACACAACGATTATCCTTTCTGTGCGGAATCAATGATAATAGATTATAGTACGTTATCTCAGGAACAACAAGCGTTAGCATCACCAAGACAAAATTCTCTGGTAAAAAAACTAGTATCAAATTTACTCAATAAGAAAAATTATGTTTTGCATTACAAAGTTTAAAAACAAGCAGTAGATGCTGGTCTTGTTTTGAGAAAAGTTCATCGTGTACTAAAATATAATCAGTCACCTTGGATGAAAGGTTATATTAACTCAAACACTTCGAGAAGAGCTGCAGCAAAAACTGATTTTGAAAAAAACTTCTTTAAACTCATGAACAATTCCGTTTTTGGTAAGACGATAGAAAATATTAGAAAACGAGTAAATATCGAGCTAGTTAATGATATCAATCGCAGAAACAAACTTGTGTCAGACGATGATTTTGTTAGCATAAAAATTTTTAATGAAAATCTTGTCGCGATACAAAGAAGAAAAACAAATCTGAAGCTAAACAAGCCAATTTACGTTGGAGCTTCCGTGTTAGATTTATCAAAATGGCTGATGTACGATTTTCATTACAATTTTGTTAAAAATCAATGGCCGCCCAGTAGATTATTGTTTACTGATACCGATTCGCTTGTGTACGAAATCGAATGTGAGGACGTCTATCAGGATATATACGATAATCGACATCTGTTTGATCATTCCGATTACCCTCGTGACAGTAAATTTCATGACGACACAAAAAAAGGTTATTGGTAAGTTCAAAGATGAAATGAACTCGAGCACTATCAAACATTTTATTGGATTACGCAGTAAAATGTACGCGGTATTGTTAGACAATAATAAAATAACGAAGAAAGCAAAAGGTCTGCCTCGCGATTTTGTTAAAAAGTTTATGAAATTTGATGATTACAAGTACGCGCTTGACGGTGGAGTTAGTTTTATAAGAGCAATGGCTATTCGAACAAATCATCATAAACTCGAAACAGATGTCATTATCAAACGTGGATTGAGCAATTTTGATGATAAACGTTATTGTGAAAACGGAGTAGATACATTTGCACTTGGTTATTGTTTTGATGATAGATCTATACTCGATATTATATTCGATGACTAATGTATGAAATTTTGTGTGAACAATAAAAATAATGTTTGAAAATTTGACTGTGACAAATAGCTACAATAGCAAGATCAAATATCTAATGATGGACGGCAAACAGTTGACAGTTGAAATTAATAATGAAACATCAGGTATATGTTTTAGCGCAGTTCGTGACAAGCTAAAACTTTCACTTACCAGATCTGATGACAGCGAGTATTTCAATTACCTCGAACAATTGAGCCAGAAGTTGTTAGCGGAATTTAAAAACTTTCACAATCCGATCAGCCAACAAAAATATACTAAGCTTACAATCGATCTTGATCGATCAAAAGTATATTTTATCGACAAAAAATATCCTCTTAACAAACCACAAATAAAAGATTTGTTCGAATGTCGTCGCTGTGTGAGCGGTAAAGTAAAGTTTAGTCTCTACCATCGCGACGATGAAATATTTCTAATATCAGCGGTTGAAACATTGATAATTGGTAATGAAATATAAATAATGTTTGAAAATTTCAGGGTGAAAGTCTAGGATTATATCTGCGCTAGGATTTTGGGAAAATCGTTTGGGGTGGGAATTTTAGGGTCTCTGAGATGGTAATTTATATTTGTTTGGAGGGTGGTGAGATCCCTGCGCCAGAAACCTCTTTTTGGCTTTGTGAAAAATCGTTTGGGGTGGAAATTTTAGGGTCTCCGAAATGGTAATTTATATTTGTTTGGAGGGTGGGGAGGGGGTGGAAAGAGGTCTCTACGCCATAAACCTCATATTCCCTTACTACTTCAATTTGCACTAATGTGTATTAATGTATACTAATGTGTATTACATACATACATACATACATACATACATACATACATACATACATACATACATACATACATACAGACACACATACATACATACATACATACATACATACATACATACAGACACACATACATACATACATACATACATACATACATACATACATACATACATACATACATAGAGTTTGAAGCAGCATAATTCAAAAGTTTCCTTTCTTATTTCTACCCCCAAAATTGCCCCAAACTCAGTTTTATGACTCATGCAAGGGATTTTGGAACTGTTGTGCATATATATATATATATATATATATATATATATATATATATATATATATATATATATATATATATATAGAGAGAGAGAGAGAGAGAGAGAGAGAGAGAGAGAGAGAGAGAGATCTGTCTTGTATATGTGTAGGAGTGTAGGAGTTGCATGACACCAAACTCATTAAAGCATAATTCGTTTTATGTGCAATTACATACAAACAAAAGCACCCATAACCACCCCCCATTTAGGGAATAGTTGATCGAAATACTGAAACTGAAAACCAATGAATCATATCACAAAGTATAGTGTTCATTTTAAGATGGCATCATGCCATGCTGTTCTTTCCTCACACCAGGTCATTTTGCTCTTTGTCAATCTATTTTTTACATACTGCCATATCTTGTTTCACAACAACTTTCCCTATCTTTGCTTACAAAATACCCCATTTCGTTTATCATAAACATAAACAGTGCTTATGTCCATGATTTTATCTCAACATTTTGTGTGATCAGAAGAAGCATTAGACTGAAGCATTGCTCAATCATTTCTATAAAGCCTAAAGAATAACCCATGGATATAGGTGTAGGAATACACATAAATTCCATGAGTGTTGGTGATTCTGTGGACCACACCATATATTCAATGACAGAAAAGTCGACATTGTTCCAATTGTGACTATGTCTCCATCCGCTGCCATAATGCGGCATATAAATCAAAGAAGCTTAAAGTATAATTCTCAGTGGAAGTGAGTTATATCCATCCCTAAACAACTTCAATTTCCATTAGCCTGCTTCGTCTGTATAACTGTAAAACTTGACAAATCCAGTTTAGCAAGATCCATAAATCATTACAACCTCACTTTACTATTTATATGAGTTACCATAAGTGACAAATATGAATGCATACATGAAACTGCATGACCATACATACAACAGTGTCTAGAAAACTGAGGTACAAGAGATACTGAGTGTCTGAATTACTTTGCCAAAGCAATTATGATTACTGTAGATAACTTGCTGCAATATGATAGAAAGAGATGTTAGTGTTAAATGTTCTCTCTGTAACAAAGTGAATGACCCACACAACCCCATTACACAACTGTTACGTATATGTAATTGAATTGCTTGTGTGTTAGTTTTAAAATTCTTTATAATTTTATTTTTGTTTCATTACATTTTATTGTAATGATTATTGCAGGAATTCAAAATTCTTTTTCAGTAATTCGATATTTTCTTTTAGTAAATGTTGTTTATCTAAGACGCAAAACGTGTTACATGAGAATTATTTTTAGTTAACCTAGTTCGTCTTGGGTTGGGAAGTCGTAAACAGGCAGTTAAAATGATTGGTCAGTATTAAGGCCATACTTTGCTTGCGTGATCACCATGTGTAAACAACGTTTTTTTTCTATTATTGGTTCTTAATTGGGCCTACACTGGCGTACGTGATAAAAATCTTGTAGTAAGAGACCATATGACCCATCTCGCGAGACTTGAAATGATGTTTTTGGGAGAGTCGTTTTAACATCTTGAAGGAACAAGGTGTTTTTTGTTTTCATTTGTTGCCAGATTGTTTGTTTTTCATCTGTTTTTGGATTTAATAATTTATTCTCCTGGAAACTCAACAAGCTGACTTTTTTATATGAACGATATTCATGGAAATTTATTCTGGAATTATTCGGAAACAAAGACTTTGATTCAATTGAGGAATTGTTGATATTCGTACATTGGACCACATCTGACGTCATCGACTTCCATATGTGTGTGTCGTCGGGATTTGAACCTGGGTTCTAATAGAACTATTTAGTGATAGGACTTGTATTTTTCATTCTTAGGATTAAATTTTGGATTATATTCACAAACCGTAAGACCCATTTACCAATTTTTACATTGTTTTCTAGGGAAATAAATTATTTTGTTAAAATATACAAAGCTTGTTGGCTTTCACTCTTTTCTTTGTTACTGAGTACGAGCCCTTATCACGTAACAAAGAAAATTGGGTTGCTCGCCCTTGGGATATAAGAATTTTGGTTAAATATTTCAGAAAATTGTTTTTTGAAATTTAAGTTTCCCTAGTTTCTAAATCCCAAGAACTATTTTACATTTTGTGTGAAATCTTAAGTGAAAACAACAGGCTTTCATTTACCATGTCATCAAAAGTGGAAATATTTCTTTCTAATGCAACTCAGGAGCAGTTGGATAGTCTGAAAAAAGATGAGTTGCTTGAACTTGTCAGAAAGTATTATCTTTCTGAAGCAAAATCTTCCTTAACGAAACAAGAAAATAAAAATATTTTGATCCAATATTTGGTGGGGAAAAATATTTTTGATAAAAGTGTTTTGGCATCAGTCAGTAAGTCTATGACAGACACTGATATTAAAGTAATGGAAATAAAAGTGAAATTCAAAATGGAAGTAGAGTTAAGGAAGCTCGAGCTTCAGAAAGAGAAAGAACAAATGCAGTTGCAATTTGAAGAGAAGCAATTGCAATTGCAATTTGAAGAAAAGAAGAGAGAGAGAGACAGGAGAGGAAGAAAGATAAACAATTACAATTTGAAAAAGAGGAGAAAGAGAGACAGGAGAGGGAGAAAGATAAACAATTGCAATTTGAGAAAGAGGAGAGAGAGAGACAGGAGAGGGAGAAAGATAAACAGTTATAATTACAAAGAGAGAAGGATGCAAAGGGAATTTCAACTTAGAATGAAAGAATTTGAGATGGCAAGTGGCAAGCACGATTCCACTTCACATACAAATTCAAGTTTTGACATTACAAAAACCATCAGTTTAGTGCCCCCTTTTAGTGAAAAGGAAGTAGACAAATATTTTATCTATTTCGAAAAAGTTGCTGAAAATTTGAAATGGCCGAGGGAGTATTGCAATGTGTACTTTTCAGCAAAGCCTGAAATATCTATGCATACCTGTCAGTACAACAGAGTTCTGATTATGATTTGGTTAAGGAGTGCATCTTAAGGGGTTATGCCTTAGTCTCTGAGGCTTATCGGCAAAAATTCAGAAACTATAAAAAAGAAGCTGGACAGACTTATGTTAAATTTGCTAGAGAAAAAGAGCAGTTATTCGAGAGATGGTGCTTAGCCCAGAAAGTTGAACATGATTATGAAAATGTCAAACAACTTGTGTTACTTGAAGAGTTTAAGAACTGTCCCTAGTGACATTAAGAATCATCTTGAAGAGCACGAAATTGAAACCTTGGAAAATGCTGCTCTTGCTGCTGATAAGTACTCCTTAACTCATAAAGTTCCTGTTGTAAGCAAAACTTTCACTCAGCAGTCTACTGGTAGAAAGGTATTTCAGCCTAATACGACTCCTCCTATAATTCAATCTGGCACAACTTCTAAAAATCAAGCTTCTGAAAAACTTGATTCAAAATCCTTGTCTCTGCCTACGTGTACCTATTGCAAGAAAAAAGGACACGTCATTTCTAATTGCTTCAAGCTGAAATATAGGCATCAGAATCAAGATAGACCTATCCCAAATGCTCTTATTTCTAAGAGGCCAAGGTCACGGTCATGTATTGAAAGCAATACATGTGTTGGATATCATAAACCTCAGTCTGATTTTATTATGGAGAATTATGAACCATTCCTGTCGAAGGGTTCTATATCACTCTTGGGTGATTCGGCCAATCCTATCCCTATTAAAATTTTAAGGGATACAGGAGATTCTCAGAGTCTTTTAGTGTCAGGTATTTTGCCTTCTTCTGAGAAGTCCTGTTCTAATGAGAGTGTTCTCATTCAGGGAGTAGAGTGCGGCTTTGTTAATGTTTCTCTCCATTCTGTAAATTTGTCATCAGACTTAGTTTCAGGGCCTGTGACAGTCGGAACAGTGTTTTCTTTATCCGTTGAGAGCATTAATTTGTTGCTAGGCAACTATCTAGCTGGAGACAAGGTTGTGGTTAATCCACTTGTAACTGACAAGCCTTCTTTGGATCAGAAACTTGATCCTATTGAAAAAGAATACCCTGAGTTATACCCAGCTTGTGCAGTTACCAGAGCTATGTCAAAGAAAGCTCTTGAGAATGATTTTGATAAGGAAAATATTCCTTTAGTTGACACATGTATTGGTCAGGCTTTTGATGAGGTCACTTTCACTCCTTGTTTGGATCAATCAAAAGGTATTGATCACAGTGATCCTCTTTTAAATACTCATTCTCTTTTATCTAATCAGGGTGACAAACGACAATCACTTGTCTTCGAACAGGAAAAAGATCCTGAGATCTCCTGTTTCTTTCAGAGGGCCATTAGTGAAACTGAAGCCACTGAAGTACCTGTCTGTTATTTCATTAAAAGTGGAATTCTTATGAGAAAATGGAGACCTCCTGAGGTACCTGCTGGTGACGAGTGGTCAGTGAACTATCAGATTGTTGTTCCAAAATCTTACAGACAGGAAATACTTAGTTTGGCCCATGAAACTCCTCTGGCTGGTCATTTAGGGATAAATAAAACTTATAACAAGATCTTGACTCACTTTTATTAGCCAAAAATCAAAAGTGATGTTTGTAAATTTTGTAGATCTTGTCATACTTGTCAAATGGTAGGAAAACCCAATCAGAAGATACCTAAGGCTCATCTGCAACCAATTCCTGCATTTGACGAACCATTTAGCAGAATTATGGTAGATTGTGTTGGTCCCTTACCTAAGACCAAGTCAGGCAACCAGTATTTGTTGACCATTATGTGTGCGTCAACAAGATTCCCAGAGGCAATTCCTTTGAGAAATATTAAAACCAAAGCTATAGTAAAAGCTTTAATAAAGTTTTTTACTCAATTTGGCCTCCCTAAATCTGTCCAATCGGATCAAGGGTCCAATTTCATGTCTGGAATTTTTCAGCAAGCTATGCACGAATTAGGCATTAAACAATTTAAATCTTCTGCCTATCATCCTGAGAGCCAAGAGGCCTTAGAAAGATTTCATCAGACCTTAAAGAATATGATTCGATCATATTGCTTTGATACTAGCAAAGATTGGGATGAAGGCATTCATTTACTTTTGTTTGCTGTTAGGGAGTCCGTTCAAGAATCTTTAGGATTCAGTCCCTTTGAACTAGGTTTCGGACATACTGTGCGTGGACCTTTGAAATTGTTGAAAGAGAAACTTCTTTCAAATGAAGATACTGAGCTCAATCATCTTCACTATGTTTCTGATTTTAAGTACAAATTGTCAAAGGCTTGTGAGGTCGCAAGATCAAATCTGCGCTCTACTCAGTCCAGAATGAAATCAAGATATGATAAAAACTCTAGGGATAGGAGTTTTCAGCCTGGTGATAGAGTTCTAGCTCACTTGCCCATTCCACAGAATCCCCTTCAAGCCAAGTATTACGGTCCATACACGGTTGAAAAGAAAGTAAATGATTTAAATTACATCAAAAATACTCCTGGTAGGCGAAAACAAAAACAAATTTGCCATATTAACATGTTAAAGGAGTATATTGAAAGAGCTAGCCAAGTAAATCATACAATTAATTTTGTTGTACATATCCCACCAACTGAGGATTTAACTGAAGAAATTCAATTGGACACCGTTGATCTTGGAGCAACAAATCTTCGGAATTCGGAGATTATGAGAGATCTAGACCAGAAAATTTTACATTTGCAACAACAAGAAAGAAATGAACTTAAACAGTTATTATTCGAATATGAGCACTTGTTTCCGGATATTCCTACGAGGACAAACAAAATTTTTCATGACGTTGAAATTATAGATTCAAAACCTGTGAAACAACACCCATACAGGATGAACCCTCTCAAACAGGAATACTTGAAAAAGGAAATTCAGTATTTGCTGGAGAACGATTTCATAGAGCCCAGTAAAAGTGATTGGAGTTCACCATGCATACTTGTTCCGAAACCGGATAAAACTTTCCGTATGTGCACTGATTATAGGAAGGTGAACAGCGTGACAAAAACAGATTCATTTCCGTTACCAAGGATCGATGATTGCATTGATAAAATTGGAAATGCCAAGTACGTCACCAAATTTGACCTTCTGAAAGGATTTTGGCAAATTCCACTTACGGAAAGAGCGATAGAAATTTCGGCGTTTGTGACTCCAGATGGACTCTATCAATATAAAGTAATGCCGTTTGGGATGAAGGGTTCTCCAAGTACGTTTCAACGCTTGATGAATATGATTACTTCCGGTCTAGATAATTGTGATGCTTATATTGATGATGTCATCATCTACAACGACACCTGGAAAGGACATCTAGCCACGATTCGGAAATTCTTTGAAAGACTCACTGACGCTAATTTGACAATCAATTTATCTAAAAGTGAATTCTGCCGTGCTTGTGTAACTTTCCTAGGACATATTGTGGGACATGGTCAAGTTATAGCTATAGATGCTAAGGTCAAGGCTATCTCTGATTTTCCTGTGCCTGTCAGTAAAAAGCAATTAATGCAATTTTGGGTATGGCCGGATACTATCGAAAGTTTTGTTCCAATTTTTCCAATATTGCTGAACCTCTGACAAATTTTTAAGTAAGAGAAATAAGTTTCTCTGGACCGAAAAATGTCAGGAAGCTTTCGATAGGTTAAAAGCAATACTCAAAAGTGCGCCGGTTTTAACAGCTCCAAATTTCAATCAGTCTTTTAAATTGTCTGTGGATGCAAGTGATGTTGGGGTTGGAGCAGTATTGATTCAAGAAGACAGCAATGGCATTGATCACCCAGTGTGCTATTTCTCTAAGAAATTAAATAGCACCAAAGAAATTACTCAACAATCGAGAAGGAATGTTTAGCTTTAATTTTGGCATTACAACATCTTGAGGTTTACATTGACTCAGCTCCTTCTCCGGTTGTTGTGTATAGTGATCACAACCCCCTTACTTTCATCGACAAGATGAAAAATAAAAATCAAAGATTATTAAGGTGGAGTTTGTTTTTGCAAGAGTATAATCTGAACATCAGGCACATCAAAGGAAAAGACAATTTGATTGCAGATGCACTTTCCCGTGTATAGAAATATTATTTCATATACACTTTATATAATTTAGAAGAATTTTCTTATGTAATTTTGTTTACCTCATGTATAATTTACATACGGTACAAAGAAAGCTTTATTATATAAATCTTTCTTTTTTCTTTATGGTGGAAGTGTTACGTATATGTAATTGAATTGCTTGTGTGTTAGTTTTAAAATTCTTTTTCATTTTATTTTTGTTTCATTACATTTTATTGTAATGATTATTACAGGGATTCAATATTCTTTTTCAGTAATTCGGTATTTTCTTTTAGTAAATGTTGTTTATCTAATAAGCAAAACGTGTTACATGAGAATTATTTTTAGTTAACCTAGTTCGTCTTGGGTTGGGAAGTTGTAAACAGGCAGTTAAAATGATTGGTCAGTATTAAGGCCATACTTTGCTTGCGTGATCACCATGTGTAAACAACGTTTTTTTTCTATTATTGGTTCTTAATTGGGCCTACACTGGCGTACGTGATAAAAATCTTGTAGTAAGAGACCACATGACCCATCTCGCGAGACTTGAAATAATGTTTTTGGGGTTTAAATACACATTCTTAATATTCTTCTGGCAGAGTCGTTTTAACATCTTGAAGGAACAAGGTGTTTTTTGTTTTCATTTGTTGCCAGATCGTTTGTTTTTCATCTGTTTTTTGGATTTAATAATTTATTCTCCTGGAAACTCAACAAGTTGACTTTTTTATAAAAAAATTCTGAAAGCTATTCATGGAAATTTATTCTGGAATTATTCGGAAACAAAGACTTTGATTCAATTGAGGAATTGTTGATATTCGTACATTGGACCACATCTGACGTCATCGACTTCCATATGTGTGTGTCGTCGGGATTTGGACCTGGATTCTAACAGAACTATTTAGTGATAGGACTTGTATTTTTCATTCTTAGGATTAAATTTTGGATTATATTCACAAACCGTAAGTCCTATTTACCAATTTTTACATTGTTTTCTAGGGAAATAAATTATTTTGTTAAAATATACAAAGCTTGTTGGCTTTCACTCTTTTCTTTGTTACTGAGTACAAGCCCTTGTCACGTAACACAACAATGACTTACTTTATTTACTGCACTAAATACTGTGGATCAAAATTGCATATCAGCATCATCTCATCCCATGAGAAACAGCAGTTCTCTATTACCATAAAAAATAATGTGAAAGCACTTTGAGATCTAAATGTGATCCATATCTCAGACAACACATTTAGACATCATGTGACCATATTACATGCAGTCATGCTCTCTGTTTACATGGGGAAACCACTTCTTTCAACGCAGTTTTCTGACTTTTTAAATTGTACACAATCTTAGGTGTTGCCCCTAATGTTACCATCTAACATTATATTGAATCAACTCTCTTTTCATTTGAGAGCATGCATTTTGCATTAAAACTGCTGCTTTCTAATGCCTCTTCCAGTCATAGCATCCTCTCAACTATTCACAAAGAGAAAATAGAAATGGGACTTATAAGTGATGTCATTATTTGACATTATTATGGTTTAATGTTTGCCCAGCCATGGCTTTTGACGGTTAACAGCAGTTTGTAAACCAGTCAAAAGCATGAAAACCAATAGGTCAATGCTTGCATCAAGTGATGTACCTACTGGGCAATGCATGCATCAAGTCATGAACCTACTGGGCAATGCAATATTACCTCAGAGGGGGAGGGGGAGATCATCAAACAGAACAATTTAAACACAAAATAGACACACTGGTATGTCAACATTGCTATTTTATTGATAGTAAATTTTTTATCACATGCAGCAAATCTAGTGGCTGAGTGGTCCAAGGTACTTTCGTTTACAGATCTCACATTTGTTCATGTGGGTTTGAGTCTTGGCTAAGCCAATATCAACATGTGAGAAAGCTTT
>JAECUM010048501.1:0-34109 GCA_016617855.1 Megalonaias nervosa
CTCTCTCTCTCTCTCTCTCTCTCTCTCAGGCAAATTAGCCCTGTCCAAAGTAGGTAACTGGTCTCTCTCTCTCTCTAAGGCAAATTAACCCTGCTGTATCTACCAAAGTTTGTTACATAGTTGCATTTTGCGTACGAAAGGTTCGAATATTAAGTCTTTGTGACGTAAACATCTGAATGTTTTTCAACTTACGTTTTCATTCAGGTGATGAAACCGCGTACACTAGATGGATAATTTCTTTAGATGGCCGGAATTAATGTTTTCGCAATCCCGTCTTCTACCTACATAACATAGGCGAGACTTTGGACAACTTAATTCGGAAGGTGTTATCGGTGTAATATTCTGATGTCTCTTGCAACAATTCTTCGCTAAGTTCCTGTTTAATGGTTTTTTAACAAATATTATTTAAGAATAATGCATTTATATTTATACTTGATCATAATTGAGCAGTATCCTTTTCTTACGCTCATCTCTTCTTACCCGTCTGCCACTGTGTCATGGTCAAGATCATTTAAAATGTTCATATAAGCTTTGGTCCATAATTTTCTGTATCTTCTATTCCGGATCCCTTCGAAAGATCATTTCATATTCCAATTCTGCCTCTTTTGCACTTTGCATCATTGTAATAAGTGGCAACACATGACAAGCGAGGTACCCTAAAAAGATGTGTGATATTCCAAGTGTAAGTTATATCATATAAAATTTATTTCGTTCCTAAAACATGAATGCAAATTATTTATTTCTTTTTTAAAACAAGGTTCTATGATACCACTTCCAAATTCAGTCTGCCGGTCTCAGTTTCGATGTTAAACTCTGACTTGTAATACTAAGTCCACGATTCCAGTCTAATTGCGTCTGCCGTTCTTTGTGCCATCATTAGTGAAACGCTTATGCTCCACTTATGTGTACTTGACTGCAGCAATGATTAAACTTTCTGGACCCGCGTCAATAACTTCTACCATTACCTTAAGCTATTCTTCTCTTGGTAATGGCAACAGCATTAACACTGGTTCTAGCCGTCTTTCAGTTTGATTCTTGCATGTCATGTTATAGTGGAATGTATTAATGTAGCAGTGGAATGTATTAATGTCTCAGCGTGCCTGGTCCAGCACTATATCTTGGTAATGCACTGTCTAGATATGACAGTGAATAATAACTTTTGACAGCGATATATCTCGCGTGAACATAATTATATATACCCTATATGTGATTTGAACCTCTGATAAATCATACATCTAACAATACAACTGGCCTTAAATTTTGTATATGCTTCTCAGTAGCTATGGTTCGTAATCATAAGTAACAGTAGACGGTACTAAATGTGACTGTTAACCCAGAGTGGACAACTACACCTGCCTCCATCTGGAAAAGTCCTATCTGGTATACCCGGCTGTGAAGGCAGATTGCACGAGCTGTGAGGACAGCGCAAGGCATCAGAACAGATGACCTAATGATAATCCACTGCAACCGGATTCGTCTATACGTTTCGAAATTGTTGTGCCACTGGATTCAGACAGGCCTAGAAGAGAGGGTGAGGATGACTGCGCAACTTTCTCTCACTTAAATCCAACTCACACGCAAGTTATAACAGTATTTCCTACCACCATCCCCAACCAGATACCTTCAAGTCCTAAGGAAAATTTAGAGGGGCAAAATAGCAGATGTGGTTTCCCTGGGAGTTGGAGCTACAGTGCAGCAAATAGGCTGGCTCTGGGCATATGGTAGCATTACAATGGACCGACGTAAGATAGCCCCTTGGCGACAAAGCAGCAAGTTTTGGGGATCACACTGCTTACCTCCCTAACACGAGGAAAGTGTTTGAAAAGGTGACCTAAATATCCCCTGCTTTACTTAAAATCTTGGTCATCATACCGCAGCTAATGAGAAACCCACTTCAGCGGTCGGAAATTTAACAAGAAGACAAACATTAGCAGATAGACCAGAGAGAATAAGAGCTCTAGTTGGTATAGATCTGGCCAGATGCAACATCCAGACAGCGGCCCAAATTGAAACTCGCCTAGTTGAGGAAAGACAACTTACTGAAGCAAGAGCGGAATATACCTTCTTCTGGAATGGCCGAGGTAAAGAAGAGCGCCATGAAGCTGGTGTATGGTATAGAATCAAATCACACTAGTCAGCAAGCTCACAAATCTCACAAGAAACGTGAATGACAGGCTAATGAAAATGAGACTCTCACTGTCTAGAAAAAAGACATGTAATGGTCATCAGTGCCTGTGTACCCACGTTGACCAATCCAGACGAGATATATGACATAGTTTATAAGGACCTTGAGCCTGTTATTGCAGGCATACTGAAGACGCAATTTCGTCATCCTTGGTGAGTGTTAGAGGCGGTGCAGATCACCAGACCAGACCAGGCGTCATCCTTAAAAATGGTTTTGGCAATTGCAACAAATGACTCTTCCTACTGAGGTAATGAGCTAAACATAACCACCTAATCAACAACAGTTTTCTACATGCCAAACCGCGCTTCAAGTTATGTCATCACAGTGACTACGTATTGTCAGGAGAAGAGAGAGGAAGGATGTCCGAGTTACAAAGATCATGAGAAGTGCAAAATGCTGGACTGACTACAGCCTGAATGCATCTAAGACCCTCAGTCCCACCACATATAAACATAAAGATTTTTTTGATGAGAATGATGATGCTATTCGGAGACTACTGCGTGAGAAACATTTGCTCCACTGTGACTGTTTAGAAGGCAGCACGCCATTTTCTACCTTAGCAACATCAAGAGGACTATCCGATGCAAACGCAGAGAAATGCAAGACTCATGGCTGATGGGATTCAGTCCTACGCAGACACGAATGACATGAAGAAATTATATTGTGCTTTGAAGACAATTTCCCGGCCACATTCATCGGGAATATCTCTAGTAGATAGTGCTGACGACCCCACACTGTTCACTAACATATAAATAATGCCACAAATTTGGACAGATTACTGTACCAACATGCTTAACCAATTATCATCTAGTGAGGAGGCAAATGAATTCCATTGTGCATCATATTGATCAATGACCCTTGCTTGAGTTTAAGTGTGGCTTCAGGAAACGGAGCTCCGACCTGTACACAACATTTGTTGACCCCATTAAAGCCTTTGACATAGACAGTCATGTGGGCCTCTGGAAGATCGTGGCCCAATGTGACTGCCCAGAAGAATTCGTCGTAATGATTTTGCAATTCCATGATGATATGCTCGCAAGCGTCGCGAGCGACAGTAAGTCATCCGAACCATTCCCTGTGAAAAAAGGAAAGGTCACATCCCACTTCACTATGATGTTATCAGTCATACTTCCAGATCCCTTCCGTAAATATGACTTCGGTATAGATTTCAGATACCGCGACACTGGGATAAACATCAGATAACGGACTAACAACAAAAACTTCAATCAAATGAGACTTCAGGCGAACAAGAAGCTACAAGAAGTGACTCTTCTTTATCTCCTATTTGCGGACGATTGTTCCCATAACGTCACATCTGTGTCTGACATGCAACATAGGATGAGTTATTTCTCTTCAGCTTTTGGCAATTTTGGTATCCCAAGCAGTAACAAAAAGACAGATGTGATGGACCAACCTGCATCAGGAATTGTGAAACTCGCCATGCAGTGGATACGTTCACCTGCCCCGGCAGTACACTCTCACGTAAAGTCCACGTCGATGACGATACCAACACCTGAATTTTCAAAGCAATCATAGTACTTGGTGATCACGTGTACATATGCTAGAATGCAGAGACATCAGCTTGCAAACAAAACTGAAAGTCTAAAAACCGATTGCTCCTTGTATTCCCGACCCTGTTTTATGGGACGGTTTTTAGACGCTATGCCAAGAAGCTATGCCATTTATATATGGACCGCCAAAGGAATATGATAAGGACATGGTCCCATGCATCCACGCTCTGCTGGTGAAGCCTGGATTGATATGGGCAGGCCACGTAACGAGAGCGTGTGTCCTGGAACTGCAGCATATTCTCAACGTATTAAGCACCCCAAGCGGCATCTCCTATCCTGTGTGCCACAGACAGATCAGAACACAAAATGACCTGTTTATCCACTCGTGCGTTCACATAATCAAACCAAGTTGTGATGTTATGGTTATATCGGAACTCGATGGACGATAAAATAACAGCTATGATTCTGGCGAAAGATTTCGCATGTTTTTGTTCTATGTTAGAATTGTGTTGGAACCAGTCAGCCCAAGGAAGAGTATGACATTCAATTGGAAAGAGGTTTCTTGCTTACTTTGCAATTCTGACAAATTGCAGTTAGGTAACTCAGAGCTTTTGATTGTCGTTGTGCAGATAATTCTGTCTTCCTGTATGTCACGTTAATTGTAAGGGCAGCGACGCAATCAGCACATAACAAGCAGAGGTCAGCTCTTGTTTTTGTCGCCATTCTGTCTCTTCCTTTGCTCGAAAGCCTTGTAATTGATAAGCTGGTCATGGGGGCCAGCATGTAATATTACTTTCATATTTGCAAGATTGGCCCTATTTGAATGACCCAATTAATCTGGGTAGATAGAATCCTATTGCCAATCCCATTAAGCCTCGTGTTTCAGTTGAGATACTTAAGTTTAACCACAAATGTGACCTTTTTACGTCAACGTTCGATTGCGGCACTTCTGTGAGCACCTAATTTGAAAACTGAGTCATTTCGAAGATGTTTTAGGCACCAGTCTAGCATAGTTAGTGTGATTATATCGCATAAACATACTTAGCTTAAACTTCCAGATGAAAGGTCAGTTCCAAATTCCTTCTCTCTAAGCATGCATGAACATAAGAATAACAACTGTGAACATTCAAATATACTCTAAACCAGAAGAGAAAGTGGACATTACCTTTATTAGGTTGCACGTTTGATAGCTGTCCGGGCCAAACCTAGTACGCAGCCTCAGTTAGTCGCTAGGAAAGGTACTTTGTTCCCATTCCTTTGGCATGATATATCCAACAAACCGTGCGGTTTTAAAAAAAAAAAAAAATTTGTTACAGATCTAGACATGTGGTGTTTAAATCTTAATGTATGGATTAATATGGGGTTTTCGTGATATGTGAACACCAACCCCAGATATCATCATGAAGCTCCCAATGATGCTCTAAAACTACATTAGAGACGAATCAGATAAACACATAGGTAACCCAGTCCACATTATACATTGTGAATGAGACCAGAAACAAATTTACTTTGTGTACGTTACTTTCACATCACGTTACCACAATACAGCTTGTGAGAAAGTCATTTATCCATTCAGCAGGTCAGAATTACCCTAGAGAGACTTGTTACCAACTTTTAACCAAAGATTCCTCTTTCTAAAATTTACTTTAATGAAAGAACTACCTTGATTATTGCCTATGTTTGTTATCCACCAAAAAGGAAAATATTTCCAGAAAGGAAGTCATGACCAGACAATGAGAAACTAGATAGATTTGAGTTTTACAAAACCATCACTCATTATTTTGTTAAAATTGTATTCGTAGACCAAATTCTGTCAAAAAAAAAACGATTTCTAAATTATCGACGTTTGTAGACATAACAAGCATATTATTATTATATTTTATTATTTGTGTTAAATGTAGGCCTAAGTTCAGGGCAGAAACCTACTGAAAAACAAATTTCAAATTTTCATTTTCTTTTTTTAGACGGACGTAGCTTTTTTTGTATATTAGTACACAGGAAAGTAGTTACATAAGAAGCTGAGTAGGTAGGCAGATAGGTAGAAAGATATATAGATAGAGAGATGGATAAAAAGACAGACACTTGGACAGGAGGACAGAAAAATTTAAATAGATTGAACTATTACTGTCCCATTTTAACTTTTCGTTTGTAGCTGGTCATTCGGTGTCTTTCTGTGGGAGATCGCAACCCTTGGCGCCTTACCATATCATGGTTACCAGTGGAAACAAGTTTTAGAAATAGTGAAGGGAGGTTTTCGTCTGCAGCAGCCTAAACATTGTTCGGATAATATGTAAGCACGTATTGCAGTTATGACTATATGTATTTTTAAGTGTTTCATCAATATGTGGTAGCAAAGAATAAAATAATAATCGGATATTCTTTATACCACAAACAGCTAAAAGGAAATTTAGACCGTGTGCAAAAACGATTTCAAAATATCCTGCTTAAGGATACCGAGTACTTTAAGATTACGGGGGGGGGGGGGGAGTTGATCCTAGATTACTGCGTTTAACACGGTGCTTGGGTATTTGACATATATGCGTTTCACATTTACGTCGTCAAACACTGGCAGTGTAAAACATGTTTGGAAGATATGAATTCTTTATTTCAGACTCTATCTGTCTGTTGCCGATATGTGCAATGGCTTGAGGCTAATTTAAAATGCAAATGTACTTTAAACATAAAATAGAGTCTTGGTACAATTATAGAGACACGATACAGCTACTGTATGCTTCTCGTATTGATTGAATATCAGGAGTATTATTTGTGCTGCATTACGGATACAAGTTGTATGAAATTTCACAGTATTGTAAAGAACATGTACATAAGGGCTAATTAATGTTTTGGACTAATAAAAGTCATAATTAATCGTATTAATGGCTTGGATTGTTTAATGTCACTTTTTGTACAGGCAAACATAGGACACTAACAATTATCTTGGTCAACTGATGATTACTTCAAAGGATACATTCATATATATATATATATATATATATATATATATATATATATATATATATATATATATATATATATAAACTAGGTCAGCCGACTCAGGCTGGTCTGGACTGGTATTGAACCCGCGACCATTCGATTACATGTTTGACACTCTGCAAACTGAGATAGTTTGGTTACATATATGCATACATACATACATACATACATACATATATACATACATACATACATACATACATTATCCCGTGTAATTTTTGTCTAATTACTAGATACAATATCATGACTAAATGTTGGGAGGTGGACCCAGAACAGCGCCCAGTTTTTGAGGAACTAGTCCAAATTCTCACAAATGTAAAAAATGCGGAACCAAAGGTAAGTATGAAATGGTACCATTAGTAGTTGTTGTTATAGCTGTTGCTATTATTGTTGTTGTTTTAGGGTTTAGCGGCACATAAGCACTATGGTACTTCAGGTGCAGCAATTGCAGCTCCAACCTTGTCTTCGTTTTTTTTTATAGAAATGTTTAATTGTTTGTATACATAAAGGTATAGCCATATGCGACAAAAGGATCAGATTTCACTTAATTTACTCTTTAAAACGAAACGATCTGTAGAGCACGTTTTGAATTTACAAATGTCAAATATTTTCTTGTAATATTTGCCCAAAATATTTTGCTGTTTATAGGTGATGTCTAATTCGTATGTCAAATGGTGAAATCAAATTTGGTTTCTGGGTGTACCATGTTTGGTATTTGTGTATAAAGACGATATCATAGGCGGATTAGATGGATAAGAGGAGACTTTGATACTATATTGAAGAGCCAATTTCGTTGAGAGTTAGTGATTACTAATTTTCCTCAACATAGAGATTTTCTGAAGGGAGAGTCTAAATGTTCTCGGACAAAGTCACACTCCCTGACTGTGCATCGGTCTAAAAGTAGATTGCGGGACTTCAGAAACCACAAGAGTCTGTCGTTTATCATTCGTACCATGCTTTTGCAATGCACATACGATTTACAAGCTGAGAGGTATACAATCGAGTGACAGTCAAATTTCAGGTCTTACTGAAGTCCTGCATGGTCCTGAAATATCTTCCGATCTGGTTCCCATTCATTAGGCCATTTAATCCTGACGCATTCCATATGCAACAGAAAAGTTATTTTGTGGTAAAATGATAAATCTTAAGGTTTTGGTCCTCTCCGAAATACAAACTGCTTTAGATTTTATCAATTTAAACCCGTTTTTTTCTTCTGTCCATTTCTGAACTCTGTTTAAGCTCAGGCTCAATAGTATGACAATTCTTTGATCAGTAACAGATCAAAAGTCTTGGAAATATAATTAGGAGTCAGTCAGTTTCTCGGTTAACTACGTTGTTGGGAGCCCCGGGTGGCAGAGTGGTCGATGCGCTCGCGTTTACCCATCATTGCTATCTCACCTGGATATATGAGAAAGCTGCCAGTATCTCCCATTGATCGTTGGTTCTTACTGAGGTTTCCCCTGATTCTTCCTCCAACAGTTATACTGGCCGCTACATTATAGCCTATCTTACGCTGAGAAATGGCATTAAACGTAAAAACCAGCACCAACAACAACTACATTGATAATTGTGACGTTGAAAAGGTAACACTGACTGCATATTAACCTGGGGTACATTTGCATCCTGAGGATAGATTTCTCAGAGGTTGGTGCCTTCCTTTGTCAGAAAATTTCCATATTTGATTCTTAGGCGGACATTCAACCTGGGTTGAATAGGTTATTCATTATGTAGTACTTCCATGTTGTGTCAGAAGCTTTCCCCAAGTCAAAAAGACGGCTGATTTATGTTCTGTTTTCAGTAAAGCTTCTTTTATAAATGATTCTGGTCTGACTATACGGGTATCTGTCCTTTTCTAGTTTCTGAATTCACACGAAGGTCTAAATGTAGATTGCGGGACTTCAGAAACCACAAGAGTATGTCGTTTATCATTCGTACCATGCTTTTGCAAATACAAATTGTTGGCAATATGAGACTGAAGTTGGAAAAGTATGAAAGTGGTTTGAACAGTCAAGTAAACAAGTAAAACTGAAACGGCACGAACAGGTAAACCATTTTTTTAAAATTTTGATAAAGTGTATTTTGTCAGCCAAAGAGTATAGTATATAGGCCCTTTACCCAGCATCCAACTGTATCATTTGCAATGGCTGTTGATTGATAATGTACAATACATTTATTTATAGTGCAACCCACCCAAACCTCACCACCCTAAAAAAGCATTAGAACAAATAAACAAAATTGTTTCTAACAAAACTATATTTTTTCAAGACAAAAATGTATCAAACTTCGTGCTTGTGTTGTGTTTACATTCTGAGATTTGCAGTAGCTTTTGTTTTTAAATGAGAGATGGAAATCTCCTCGAAAGCTACCTTTTAAAATAAAGTAAAGGCTGTTCGAGCTGTATCACGCCATCATTAGTGTTTTAACATGCTTTTAATATGTTTCTAATATGTGGCAATATGTTTTGATATTTATATTTCAGAGTTTTATAATGAAGTTTGATCCCGCAGAATATGATATTTATGAAGAATTAGAGGCTGAGTATCACACTTACGAAGACGTCGAGGCTGATTTTATGTCTGACGCAGAGTAGTGGGACTGTTACGTCATATGATAGATTTCTTATGTACTCCAGTCTTTGCCACCAGGGTCATTTCTTGGGCGACTTTTCGTGAAATATTTGGCCCATATTTTTTACATTGCGACTGACATTATTTACAGTAGCTGAAAAACGAAGAGTGTTGATTTTACAATTTGATGTCTCTGAAAATGAATACAGATCCAGTAGAAAGTTTCTTGTCCTGTTCAACTGGAGAAACGAATGGACCATCTACCATATATATCTATATGTAATCGTCCAATTTTCACAATTGCCGCCAGATTTATCCTATTTCATTTTTCTTTCATGCAGGTTGCGAATAAATTATTCATGGAACACCAATGCACTGCCATAAATAATCTAAGCTCCAAACAATCAGACGGACAGAATAACAATATGCGTTTCTTCCACATTCGTGGTGTAACATCTATAAATTGTTGTTGCAAGTTTCATGAAACTTTGCATGTGAGCTGTAATCGAGAGAAAAGTAGATGAAGAAAAAATATATTGTAATAACCGCTCTTCTTTACGAAATGTTATTGCGCTTTCAAAATGTCCAGAGATAATCTCAGGAAAGTAATATACTGGTAAATGAAAGAGATGCCTTTATAAATATGCTTGTTTTGGAGAAGGTTTGTTTTCATCGTAGAAACTTATGTTTGTTTAAATGACAACTGTAAATAACTATGGTTATTAAAAGTATAAAATTTATCACAATTATCTTCCTTCTGGACAATTTGGAATTGGAAAGAGACACATATAACACAATATTTTAAAATCAAATCTTGAATTTCTCCAGATATGTACCTATAGTGAGAAAGAAAACAACAACTAGTTAATTAAACTTAGCAAATAAACTCGGTATCTCACCGGACGTTCTGAGAAATGATGTATATTAATATGGTATCCGATCGTCAATAGCGAAGTGCTGACTTATCTCCCTTTACTAACATAGAGTGACTGCAATGATCTTGCAAAAAGTTCGAAAAGAGTGTCACATCGCTATTTATCATCAAACCCAAACGATTCAGTTTATACTAGTTTTGACGTCCAGCATTTATTTCTTTAAGGAAATTTACACAGTACAAATATGCAGATCACGGCAAATGATACGATATAAGAATATATGTAATACTTTATTTGGAAACATGCAAAGTCATTCTTTGGTTATTCTTTCAGAGAGTGCTAAAATAATAATCCCTACACTAAACGTAGATAAGTTTGCAAATGGTTTGTATTTCCTATTGTTTGATTTTCATGCTTGTTTATTTTGACCTACGTTAATCACTGTAAGACAGGTTGTAGCCAATAATAAAATGCGTTATCACTGTTACGAGTCTATGCTCTTAAAATAAGTAACAGAAAAGAGTGAAGACAACAACCTTTGTAAAATTTAACAAATAATTTATTTACCTAGAATACAAAGTGAAAAGTTATGAAAAAAGAACTTACGGTTTTACGAATTAAATCCAGAAATAATCCAAGAATTAAAATAGAAGTCCTAGTAATAAAAGGTCCTGAATGAAACTGAGTTCGAGTCCCGATGAAATCCAAAATGGTAGGCGATGACGTCTGTTGTTGTCAGCGAAGTGCTGATGTGTCAACAGTCTCTTGTTGAATCACAGAAAATATTATTCCAGTTTTGAATTCAGTATAAATTTCAATAAATGTCTTATCCAAGAATTTTGTCAGAGCACTTATGTATTTCCAGGGAAAAGACTCAACTGAATTCAATAATTTGAAGAAAATAAAAATTCAACCCAAACTAGTCACAATATAATAACAACTTAACGTGACAATTGTTTGGAACCCAACTGACAAATGTCTATGAAAAACAACAGTTATACGTTAATTAAGACGCAAAACAGATTCCCGGATGAGGGTCAAAAGTTCATTCTTCTAAAAAGATGGAAGTTTGTAACAATTTATATATG
This sequence comes from Megalonaias nervosa, assembly GCA_016617855.1. Classification (NCBI taxonomy): domain Eukaryota; kingdom Metazoa; phylum Mollusca; class Bivalvia; order Unionida; family Unionidae; genus Megalonaias; species Megalonaias nervosa. The sequence goes on from JAECUM010048501.1 coordinate 11,221, forward strand.
CTACTTGTCACGTAATCCACGTCTGACCTTGACTTAATGATTCTTACTCTGAGAAGAATTAAAAAAAATAATAAAAAAAAGTTGTTGACCAAAACTGTCACTGATTTTGAAACAAGGTCAGCAACTAGATACAGTGTTTCTATTTTTATTTGTTTACGTCAATGAAATAAAAAATATAAAAAATATTAGTCAAGTCAAATAGAACTGAACTCAATGTTAAAATTACAATAGCATGTAATGGAATTAAAAAATTAAAAACTCACAAACAAATAATTAAATTAAATATACATAACATCACAAACAAACATATAAATTTGATCTGCAATATTTTTTCTGCGCTTATGAGTCAATCTTTGATTACAAAGTTATATTTTAATAAATGGAATCCAAAAAGAAAGATAAAGTGTCTGTGATTTTCTTTTTATTGCCACAGCGAGTGAACAAAGTAACATTTTGTTTTCGTTTTCACATTCCATTTACACGGTAGCATCAAGTTACAAATGTTCTTTAGCTTCTAAAATAATTTGTAGATACGGTGGTTTTCATTATTTATAAAAATGTTTCGACAGTTTCTTGATATATTATCACCACTTGACATACATGCGAACAGGTCATAATATGGTACACACTTTTCTCAAAAGCAATGTCTGTTCTCTGCTCGTCTATAGCTTTGAAAATAAAAACTTAATGAAAGGTAAATAAATATATTCTTCTCTTGTTCAGGGGCTTTTTCCACTGAATTAATTAACTCGAAAAGGAAGAATATAAAAGACGTAGAGCGACAATTACACAGAACAACAAACAATGCGCATTAGGATTTTCGAGGACAATAGTCTGACAAACGAAGCACAAGCAGGTTTTATGGAAAAAATAACTCCGCATACGACACTGTGTTTATCATTCAGACTTTAGCTCAGAAATATATATCCAAAACAAAAGGTAGATTTTATTGCATTTTTGTCGATATTGTAAAAGCTTTTGATAAAGTACAGCATGATAAATTATGGTCGTCATTAGTACGCAAAGGAAAGAATGGAAAAATAGTAAACGTTGTAATAGATATGCATAGAAACCTGAAAAGCTATATCCGAATACTTAAAGGTTTAACTACTTACATCGAATGTACATTAGGTACAAGGCAAGGATGTGTTTTGAGCCCTATCATGTTTTCCAGTTTTATTAATGATTTGATTTCACAGCTGAAGCTCGAAAGCAACAGAGAAGTATTTATCTCAAAAGATATTGATGATATGTTTGCAAAACTTTACGCTGATAATATTGCTAATTGCGCCACTACATTAAAGCTACCCAGAACCAAATAAATGTTATTGAACGTTTCTGTGATAAAACTGGAATGATGGTCAATCTTGATAAAACAAAAATCATTTTTTTTTTAGAAATGAGGGATATCTGATGCAAAAGGAGGTATGGGTTTTCAAAGAAAAGTTGTATTGAGTGTCTGCCTCATGACAAGTACATGGGTCTATTTTTCACCCCAAAGTTGTTTGGACGAAAACTAAACAGATATTAGCTGTTCAGGCAAAGAAAGACATCAAGGATTTTGAATTATCAAAAATTATTTGGCTGTTTTAGTGTAGAGGATGCTTTTAAAATTTTTGATTCAGTAATGAAACAATTGCTTGCTATGGGTCAGATATTTGGGGATATCAATTTAGTGGAGATATTCAAATTGTCCAATGCGACTTTGCAAACAGTATTTAGGTGTTCCTAAAACTACCAATAATGCATTTCTGTTAGGGGAGTGCAGAAGATGCCCACTTTGTACCTCGTATTTTTACAATGTATTAAATACTGGTTGAGGTTGTAAGAATGCCTTCAACTCGCTAACCAAATCAATCCTATTTAATGTTGGAAAGATTTGATGAAACAGCAGCAGGGAGGGCGAATCCTACAACTTTTTAGGAGGGTTTTCTCGCGAAAATAAAGCTTCTTACAAAAATGAAAATACAAGGTCAATAACGTTAAACCGAAGCCTCTAACCGACCGAGACTTCTCTAATTGGGTTAGCTCATTTTGTTATTTTATCTTTTGACGCTTGTGTTTTCGTTTTTTTATGCGCACTCGTTTACCCACCCGTGAAATTAGTGTTTGTCGTCGCGCTCCCTGCTGCTCCAATGTGGTGTAATTAAATCATCATTATATCAATAATGGAATCTCACACATCTAAACTATCTCGACAGCGACTAGAAGCAATTAAGAGATATCTCCCCGTCCGAAATTCTGTCAAGCAACAACTACAAGCTCGTCAGGATTCTCAGGTGGAATTTATAGAAGGTGCAGAACAGTTATTTCAACTGGTTACAAAGGCTACCAAAAGAGTTACAAAAGCTACCGAAGGTAATCTTCCAACGTTAGAGCAAACCGCGGCAGCGACTGGAAAAATAGCAGAAAGAACTAAACAAACAAAAAAAAGATTCTAAGAGAACTTCCAGGTGAAATAGCTGCTGTTCAACCAATGCGAGAAATACTTGAAGGTATTGACCAAGCTCGTGCTGAAATAAATAAAATAAAGGATCGTATACCAGAACCAGAATCAGAACCAGAACAAGCAAGAGTCAGAACTGAAGTGAATGATAAATGTACCGAAAAGATTATTGCCTTCATAAAATATTTTGACGTGGCAAAACTACCTACGCATGCCGTGCACAGTTATAATAATAGAAAAAAGTTTCTAAAACCCGAGTGCCATGATTGTTCTCTAGGCCGTGAAGACTGGTACAAATGGATATTTCGTATATACCATGGAGTTGATCGGGCCCGAAATGATGATGTAAGATATGTTTCATTTAACAATGGAATGGATGAATATCTTGCGCAGTTACAACAACAACAAAAACGACAACACCAACAACTACAACAGCAACCAGGCAAAACAACAAGTGAGGAAGAAGAACGTTCGGATACTGATCCTGACCTCGGCGCCACTGGAAATGGTATTGGTACAGGTACCAGAGGGAGTGGTCTTATTACTCCATGTCCCAGCAACTTCCTTGCCGATGTTGAACGACAGAAAATTTTGATTGGCAGAAAACCAGCCGGTAATATTTCCCCAGAAATCGTTAATGAAGCAGCTGATATTTGTCAGAGATTATTTACAGGAGGTATCATGGATATTAATGTTTATCGGTCCCTCATTAATGAAATCGTTGATGATTACCGCAGTGATTAAGGGTAATCAATTAGATCAGTGGCAAGAAAATAAGATGATCATACATAATGCTCAACGTGGACCAACCATAGTCAGGGTGATAAATTCGCGATAACCAACATACAAAGCGATCTATGGAGATGGACTCAGTGATGTTATTCAGGGTATATTTAGAAGGATAGCTCCGAAAGCAATACCTATTGCAAAGCAACTAGGAATGAAGCTATTGACGGTGTTCGTGATAAAGGTATTGGTGCTGTTGGTGATGTTGCTAGTAAAGCATTCTCGGCAATCAAGGACAGACTAGCACGATACGCAGACCGCAAGCGGTGCGACCTCAGCCAGTAAAATTACCCAGCACAGAAGTTATGCCTGCAAATGTTAGTAAAATAATAAATCAGGCCGCGAATCAAAGACTAACAAAGTTGACTGGTGTGCTCCTATCAGAAAAAGAAAACAAATATAACTGCTAGTCTGATAGTAGGAAATGATTTTCGTGTTAGACGATAAGAAGTATAATAAAATGTTCAAACGTATATCTGATCCCGCATTTGACATGGATACGCCAGTCCTCAAAGATGAATCGGTACGTGATTATCAGTATCATTCTTATGACGCAAGCCAACCAAATCAGGGTGGGCGAATTGAGCTGCAAGTTCAGGATGCAAACAGATATTTCTTACCTGCTGTAGGATGTATTGAAGTAGAAGGTGAACTTTTAAAAACAGATGATACTGAATATGGAGCTGATGTTAGAGTTGGTTTTGTTAATAATGACATCGTGGCGTTGTTCGACAGCGCCACGAAAACCATCGACAGAAGACCCATTGAATCATGTCTGAAAAACGTCGACGTTGCCACAACGATATTGGGTCTAGCAAGATACAGCGATGATTATTCAAGATCGACTGGTCCGTCGACGATGTTTGTGAAGGATACTTCTGACCACCCTGACAACAGACCGTATAATATGAGACGACCAAGAAACTTCGCCGACGCCGCTGACGCTGATGTTTGGCCGGTGGTTCATGGTGCTAATCCAGAATTAAACTTAGGATTCGCAGCGCGTCGATCAATGCTAAAAGATGGAAGTAGAAGATTTTCATGTGCAATTCCACTGTCACATATCTTTGGATTTTGCAGAAATGTCAGAAAGGTTATCTTGTAAGAAAGGCTACCGACGATGATGCAATATGTCGCCCCATCGGTGGTGCAGGTAAAGTAATACTGACAAAACTGTCATTGTGGATGCCAGTAATGATACCGTCATTCGGTGAAGAACAATGTTGCTCTCTCTTATGAGTCAAGGTGGTAAATCAACATTATCATGGTTGACGATGACCACAGATAGTGTTCAAAGTAACGTTAATGGTTTATTCACATGGCAGATAGCATCACAGCAAGGTGTCTCTGCACCGCGACATATATTTGCTGCTTTCCAAAATACTGAACGGGTAAAATCACAAACACACAGTATAATGATATTTGACAAACTTGATATTACTGAAGTTTCACTGAGAATAAATGGACATCAAGAACTAGCTGAGGATATATTACTGAATTTTGAAAATAATCATTGTAGCACGTGCATATCAACGTTTGATGACATTCATGGGACGTGATCAAAATATTGATTCTGGTCTAAAAATATCACAACTAGATTTTACAACACTGTATCCGATCTATAATTTCTCACTGAAACACTTGAATTCATTGAGACAATCTGTCGTTGACATACACTTCCGAGTTCATTTGGTAAGAGGAGCTACTGCTAATTACAGAGCAATCGCTGCTATACTCTCAGACAAAACAATGTTGCTTGAAGGTGTTGGTGGACGAATGAGAGTCACTGATGCCCCAGTGGAAAACATGTAATTAAATCTTTCATGATATTATAATGTCATATCATCATGTTAGTGTCAGTCTGACTCCTGGTCAGACTAAAAAGCTATAATCAGTATCAAAAGGGAACTGTGGAATAAAAATATCGCTGAGATCAGAACAAATCGCAGGCGGTCCAAATAAACTATCACTGACTGAACCTCAACTCGGGCACTTCAATGACGCCACACGGTCAAAGACCTGCGTACTACTTGATCTTTCTGCGGGTGCCATTAAAGACGCAGTCAAGATGGGCGGTATATTTCCACTTCTCGCAGCTATACTGGAGTTGATAGCTGCTGAAGCTCCAGCTGTTGCAAAAGCAGCTGCACTTCGTGCTGTTGGAACTGCCGATGGGATGGCATTAAAGAAAGCAAAGGACAAGGAATAAAAACTTCCAAAAAAAATCAACAGGGAGGGGTCTAAGACTGCCAGGAACCCTTCATTCATGGTACGGTCAATCCACGGGGAAAGATCTAAGACTGCCCGGAACACTTCATTGATACTTCCTATGTCCAATTTCGATTTACTTGATGCTTCTAAGCGATTAAACATCAAAAACGTCAGAGGTGTTTTTATACGTCATCAATTACCAAAACAATCAAATCGTATTGAGACCGGTATCATTAATCTAGATGGAAGTTCTGGTACAGGTACTCACTTGGTTGCATACGCGATTGATCCACATGGAACTATTTATTTTAATTCGTATGGACTGGCACCATTGAAGAAATTCTTAAAATACGTTGACGGACTGCAAAGCATTCCGCCGATCTGTTATTCAACATTACCTACAAAGACAATAACTGACCTGCCAGTATGTGGCCGTGAAATACTTGCTGTGCTCGACGCTGTCTCATCGTCAACTACGCCGCCGCACAAAGACGTGCACGAGTATACCACCAAACGGTATAGCCATTCACCGTCGTTTTAAACAGGTCCTAGTGAACATACAATGGTAGAAATTTTTGGAAGATCTCCTTGGAATTTCAAACCTCAAGGTGAATTATCCAAATATGCAGCTCTTGACCATGTCAAAGATGAACTCGCTAATCTTTTGCGTCTTGTAGATGTGGACCAAAATGAAGTCGTTGTTTCTCAGGATCAACAAGGACGATTAAAAACTAGCAATATCCCGTTGACAGATATTATTCTGCGAGTTCCAGATGCGACCGAAAATAACTTAGCGGTATTTACTAAGAAAGGTAAAATTAAAAACTCGGAGGAATCAGTCTTAACACTCATGGGAGAGATTGCTGGACGCATAAGAAGAATTGGAGATATTATGTATGGCGATCTCAATATGAGCATAAATACAATTATCAATGTGAGAGAACCAAAATGAGATGATGATGTGGCAAAAAAAAGATACTTAGACAGTAACAACAATACGATCAGAACTGAGATCAATGATCGTTTGCCACCCGCCAGTGATACAATGACTGGTTCTCTCGATATGTCTAATAATAAAATTACTGGTCTTAAAGAACCCGAATCAAACGATGATGCCACAATAGCAACATTCCGATGATGACCTCATTAATGATAATCAGTGATGGATTGGCCACATTTAGATCTGAATTTTCAACTCACGTACACGCGTTTACAAATTCTGGTAGAAACACAAATAGAACCATTAAGGAATTTTTTGGAAATCCAGCAGTCGTCGACATTAAACTCTCCGAAATCAGAAAGATTACCGACAGTAGCGTCTGGATCAGTATTATGGTCACCAACCAGTGATTCCATCAGTCATCGCGCTGAGGTTACCGGCATATTCAGGCTCTCAGTACTCAGCACTACAACATTTGTAATAGTCACCTCAGTTTTACGGCGTTCTTCAGTCAAGGCTACGTCTGCTAAGTTAGTAATGTTGGATTAAAACAACGAGGCAATATTTTTAGTGAAGCCCGAAGAAAAAGGCCTCGAAGTGTTGTATTACTGGTATCTTGAATTAGTTGCTAAAATACCACCTACTTAAATTATATAATGAACCAATCGATTGACTTTGTTGCAGTGCAACATTACAGATAAGAACAAGTGTGTTTGTTGCAGATCCAACTCAAAAATATCATTAATGAGTACACAGTAAAACTAAAAAAATACCGCAGAAATATTGTTGTTACTGATATAATTGTATACTCTGCATCCGTGGTCGTCGCTGGAACAGCAACTATAATCGGATCATTATAAGCGTCATACAGAATAGCACAAGTAATAGGAATTGGTGTTGCAGTTATAACCGGTGTTCCTGGTATTCTTAACATCATCGCAAAAAATATCCACGTGTGCGGCTGATAAATTATATGAATATACAACGTTGCTATCAGCGGCAACACACGCACACGCCAAATTATCATCGCTAATATCATCAGGGCTCAATGAAGGAATAATATCAGACCAGGAATTCGCAGAAATGATTAAGGTTTGCCATGAATCAACTGGAAACCAAACCCCGTTGACGGAGTCAAGGACAGAGTCACCTTAATTTAAATCAGAAAGTAAATAATAATAATGTCACTAATGACTACGTCACAAGAATTGCTAGAACAAATCGTCGCTAATACAACACCACCAACAACCACGATGATATCAGCAAACTCAACTAATCCTGAGTTCGACGTTAGCTTTCCAACGGCAATTCCAGCCAAGGAAATTGCGTTAGCACAATTGCGAGTATGTTACAGCTGGCCAAATATTAGATCAAAGTCATTCGGTGGGTTGCAAGCAAATAACTCATAGTGTTTTCGTATAAAAATAAATCCGATGGAACCCCCGATTGGCAAGTTGTTGGTATTCTTACAGGCAGTTATCATATAGAACAGATCAATAGTGAATTCCAACGCAGGATTAAATCTATCACAGGAAAAGAATCCAAAATCGCTGTCACGGTTCATGAGCCAACATTATCAGCCGCGATAGAAATATCGACACCCGACTACGCCGTAGATATATATCAGTCATCGATCAGAACTGTGTTAGGATGGAAAGAGGTATCACCTGTTCATCAAAGACCACCACAACCTCAACGCGGTGATTATTCATCAGACAAACAAAATTGTTTGGGAAGTGATCCAGATTATTATAAAAATTCTCAGTTGGGGAAATTAATAAGAGCTGACCCCGGCAGTGGTGAATTCTTTGTTCTGGCCTTTATTAAACCTGCTTCGGGTAAAACTATCCCGGTTAAAATGATATCGAAATATATTTCGCAAGAGGATTTATTTATCGAAGATGATATCAAAATATTATTCGATGAAATTAATCACGAACACGAACGAATGAGCGACAAACTACACCTGTCATTCACCCGTTATATAAACGAGTACCCTCCCCCCGTTAGCGATTATTTGAGGGGTAAAATCATCAATCAAATAGAACATATGAACCAAGTTGCAGCGGACGTAGAGACCGTTCATCAGAGTCTTATACAGGCGGTGAATAAAACCCACAGTGAGATTGTTGCTGATGATCGCACTATATTCTAAGCAAAACAATTATTCCTGAACAAATAATCGTTGTCAGAGGCAGACCTGCCAACATTTAAACTTAAAGGATTTAACGCCGACGAGATGAAGAAAAACGTCAACGATATCATCAATGAATACTATCCCAAGATCGCAGACGCATGGAGAAAAATATCCCCTCTGGCGAGTATTCTCAAACACAACAATGATCCAGAGGTGGTGGTCGTCGTATATCACCAGGTATTGTCGCGATCACATCAATAATCGCAGTCAATCTTGTATGTGATGCAATCGATGGCAGACATCAAGTATCTCGAGAAAGATCAAGGCAGGCACAACAGGGATATATCTTATAATCATTTACCCCAGAAGTACCTCCTGGACTTTTAATTGTTTCAGTATCCGTTAATCCGGTTTATGTACGATGTCATAATCCGCTGTTGTCACAGATACATTTTAGACTTACTAACCAGGCCGGACACCTTCTTGATTCACGAGATGAAGTTTTGACAGTAAGATTCTATGTGAGATCCTGAATGTCAGAATAAAAAAATAAATCTGAATCTGTCACAATAAAAATAAAAAATAAAAATAATCTGAATAAAAATAAATACAACTTCCACTTTCACAATTCCTCTTGACTTTCGTCAGTGACTTTGTCATCGAGTTTACAATCGTACATAAATTTTTTCAGCTGTCGCAAACGATAACACACCATCTTTTTTGTTTCGTACTCGCGTGATAACTCTGATCTATCTTTCTCAATCGCGTTTGCGAGTGAAACGAATTTTCGAATATCCTCATCATCGACATAAAGTAGAAATTGTTTCATGGCTTGCTGTAACAATTTAAAATATCTGTATTCAGCAGCTAGTGTATATCTCCCATCATATTGCCGTTCCCGTAGCGCTTCAAAATCATTTGTAATTTTTTCAGGAACCCAATTGTTCAGATAATATTATATCCTCATCATTTAATTTTTTTAAATCTCAGAAATAATTGTATTAATATTTTCGGAATTCATTATATAATAAACATTTATTTAAAATAAAAATAAAAATAAAAATATTTTTGACTAAAAATAAAAATACGAGTATTTCTGAATCAGAATACAAATATGTCTGAATCAGAATAAAAATATAACCAAAAAATAACCAGTAGGAATGATGAGCGATTACCATTCCACGGGGTCCTTTCATTTGTTAGTATTTGCTTTTCCATGGGATACCTTTATGAGGCCTTTCTTCTAGCCAATGGGGCACCCTTCATGAGGCTTTTTTCTTTCTGGCTGACATTCTTTCTGAATGTCCTTGTGCGGGGTATACCCATCATGAGGTTGAGAGCTCATCACCGCTAATGTTTATTTGAGGGTTCCAGTTTTTCAATTTTACGCATAAGCATACTCCCTGGTGAATCGCTAACTGTGAAACGAAATTTTAGAGATTCAGAGGGTTATCATGGCTTCACAATTTCATGCACGCACACCCCATATTAAACCCAGGGGAGAGTGAAAATCAGCACCCACCACGTTGTTGGACGTGCTGAGGAGGTGTACATGAATTTTCCTTGAGCTGGAGCCCCCAATTGTTAATGAAAAATTGCGATTATTGCCCACCGTCGACAAATTTGCTAGTCACGGGATTGGAACGCCAGACCTCGAGTATGAGAATCCGCCACGTTAGCACTGGACCACGGATCATCCTTACATATATATGTTTGAAACATTAATATGAAGTTAGTTAACGGGAAATTCCTACAATCAATCAGTATACTGAATAAAACACAATTATTGTATAACTGCGTTAACTGCTCAGAAAATTTATTTTAATTTCCAAACACACTATAAAATATCTGCATTTCATAATCGCACATACAGTTATAGAATTAAATAAATCTGCCGGATGCCATTCTGGAGTAATCTTACCTGGAAATCTAAAAATAACTTATCTGGATTATACACGCAAGGGGGGGGGGCGTGACTTCTTGTTTTCCTGAATTATCAGGGACAGAGTCGGGGGCGAAGTCAAGAGGTGTAACATGCAAGAAAGAGGGACAGTCCCTGTGTGACATACCCTGACAGAGTCCATGACCGAGTTCAGCAGGACAAGAAATACAGTGTGTGAGACACAACAAAAAAAAAATAATCGCGGCAATCACCTAATATTACGCAGTAACAAGCGAGGCTACTGCTTAACTACTCTATCGGAGAAAGCTTTGCTTGACAGAGCTATCTTCCTTCATCTACAACTACAATTGAATTAAAGTAGATTCAGGATTGGCGGACACAGTCGGGAGATACTGAAATATTATTCGCTGATTATATTTCTTTGAAAACTTTGATCTGGTTATATTATCTGCGACATGTTGTACCGAACGTGTGCAAATATCAAAATATTTGCCAGCTGCATTCATCGATAGGAATTTGTTTCTTCGCCAGTCTCCACGTTCACAGATATAACCGCCCTTGGAAATTTATTATATTTCCCAGTGCCACCACGTGCAGAATTCTGACTTTGTGTAATGGCCTGTAAATTACACAAAGAATTATTTTTCGGATCTGAATCAATATGATCGATCACAAGTCCATATTTGATCAATCCGTGAAAACACTCGTACATGAATTTATGTTAGAGATATCTTTATTCCAACAGTAAATCTGATATAACCAGTACTATCAACGGAACCAACTGTTTTTCTTAGTCGAAAGTTCCTGATTACACCATCACGAGATGCCTCATAATTTTCAATGATGGGATGCTTCAAAAATTCATTTTGCTCCATTTATATAATAATATTATTTGTCTAAATTATTATTTTATTGTTAGCGTGAAAATCTAGCGAGATAGTCTTCGGCGTTTTTTATGGGAGATTCAACGCCATCGTGGGTTTTTTTATAATATCGTTTCAGCTCTCTGTATTTTTACCACCGCATTTTACACACATTTTACGCGTTTCTCCTCTAACCCCAACACCACATCGCAACACGGTTTTGGTCCCAGACTTCCGCGAAGCACACTTTGCATGTGACATCCACAAAATTCATTTACGCAAGTCCTGTTACAAGGAATTGGAGAACCAATCATCAACCACTTAAATTTTTTCTTTGCTTCTAATCATTACATATATAATCAATCTTCAATTTAAATATATATTTCCCTTAATTATAATATGGAGGAATTTGCGAGATTATCTGTGATTAAGCCCTCTAATGCCAGATTTGATCTTGACAGAATAACCCCTGAATTGTCGAGCCCAGCTCTGGTTGATTTAACAAATAAGGTTCTAATCCAACGTATCCGTGAAGCCAAGAGAGAATTCCACAATGATGGCGCGGCTCATGTGTGGTCAACAGCGACAATTATTAATTATCTTGACGTTGAATAAAAATATATTTTTAGAATATAAGTTATTGCGGAAGAAAACGACACATGGATTATCAGTGACAAACGTGACCCTGTTCGATTACACCACACTAGAAATATTGTCACGTTAAATAAAAATTCAAAACCAGGATTACTGGAATTGATAGACCTTATTATGAACGAGCATATCCTGTGACGGCAGTTGTTTATGCGATATATCTTCTGAATGACAAACCTAACGTCGATAACCTCCTACCGATGAAAATTTCTCGCTTGAATTGAGTTGTTGAACGAGTTACAGAACACTTCACAAACGTGAAACGAGGAAACGGTTTAACAGATCTAAGACAAAAAAAAAATAAATGAGTGGGCAGAGACAGTTGAAGATACCAGAGCATCTATCAAAGATGTTGTTGAACTGGAAAAATATTAAGATTTCCAATAAGGGTGAAGACACTAACCGGAGAGATTTTGTACGAATCGAAATATTAAAAAATGGAGCTCCGATAGAGATTATTGATCATAACGCACATGCGTGGATTTCTGACATAACAATATTTCCACGAAATCGAACTGTCAAGTTTTATAACGGTGATATGTTTGATTTTATCAGAAATATCAGTAAGAGCGACCCTGTATCCGTGTGGTTGTTTCAAAGTTCAGAATCTGTGAAATATGATCAGCTTGTACGGCCTAATGGAGATATTTATCGTACAAAATCTCTCCAAGAGGAAATGAAAAATCTTGCGTTGAAATACACGAACGATACTGATGTTATCGAACGATTACTCAGTAATTGTTTTACAGTTCCGTCAGTCGCTGCCCACGCTGCTTAGAGGAAAAATTCATGGAAACCAAAACGATTGGAAATTCCTGAAGATGTCCAACGCAGTTGTATCGAATACGGACATGGCGGATTATGGAATACTAAATACAATTATAAAGATGTTATCTCGGTTGATATGGTTGCATGTTATCCTGGAAGTTTTCTTGGAGCGGTTGAGTGTTCTGAGTATTTCAAGCGATTTGGACGTCCAACACACGAGATGACCAGAGTTGCGATACATGGACCCTTGCCAGATTTTGACCTAACTGGATCTGCATGCATTGAATCATTAGAATTTACACCGAAAACCCTTCATCCGGATGTCGCTGTTTGGTTTGAAAAATATTTTAGCGAACGTGGTTGGGCTTCAATAGTTTTATTACGATATATGCTTGATGTAAAAATATTAATATCGTTGGTTGCAAGCGGAGCAGTTATATCATATCGTCCGCAGAAACAAGTTTGGTTACCACAACAAAATAAATATTCTCCTGATGAAACTTCGGACGATACCGATCTAGAAAATAAACCTGCAAAAGATCTTGGCACAAAAATAATTGATAAATTTAGGCAAGTAGGATCATATGATCATAAAGGATATTGTAAAAGATTAGTTATCGACGAAGCTGAACTCGACTTTATAATTGCTGATACACCGGAGAGAAGCACATTTATAAGTCGAAGTAATGTTAATTTATCGAACGGAACTAAATTAGGTACAATTGTGAGCTCCACTGATGGTGACTCACCACAGTTTACTCATTTAAGATCTTCAATACTCGCGTACGTTTCGATAAATTAATTATCGATGATAAATAGATTTCCGGATACCGCAGTTTGAGTCGCCACAGATTCATATTATATCAATTTAAAAAAAAAACGCAGGATTGCTAAAACAATTACATATCGGCGCTGAAGCATCATGTAGTGAATGAAGAATAAAACGAGAAAAGATATTTAGTTATTCTGAATCAGCCAACGTTGACTCTATGGAAACATACTATAAAAATAAACAGATATCAAAACTCTCATCGGCTCCATCGTTATATGATCCTGTGACCAGACATAAAACAGTTTATCTCAATGGACTGGGTGGTTCTGGTAAAACAACACGTGCGATTGAATTATTCCGGAATTTTGATATGGTTGTTTTGACGCCCATACATAGACTCGTCAAAGAAATGAAGGAACGAGGAGTCAAATCTCATACTTATCACAGCTTTGTCCGATGGAAGGGAGATGCCTGGACTCCTGAGCGAATGGGTGAGAAATATATCCCTAAGATTATTATCTGGGATGAAATATGCACAGTGTCTGAGGAGGTATTAAAAATGTTTCTCGATTGGTTGTTGACAAAAAATGCTGCTGTTGTGATGTGTGGCGATGATGGTCAGCCACCGCCTTTTGTTGAATCATCTCCGCATGAATGGCTGAAAAAAAAATCGTAGATTATTATGAGGACATAACTGATGATCATAGAGCTATTAATGAACCGCTGAGAGAGTTTAAAAAGTTAATCAGACTGCAGCCAGATAAGATTTAATGTGAGATAATGCGTGAAGTAATTCCAGAGACTACAATGAATGATTTTTGGAATTTATGGAGAGCTGCTGATTTGATAGTTGCAAGTCGGAAGATAGTTCGTGATTCACTTCAACAGCAATTATTTCAGTTACATAAAGAAAAGTTTTCAGATCAACCCGTGCCATTATGTTATCGACCAGCAGATACGCGCAAACAAAATATTGAAGCTGAGATTCCAGGGCGCTTGGTAGAACCAAGGAAACAAAAACTCGTTCTTAATGATATTGTTGTTGTTCCTGTGAGTGTTGTTGAGAGCGCATTAACGATGGACAAAACTCCGTGGACTCTAGGATATGCTATAACGATTTATTCGCCACAAGGATTAATTATTTCTGATATAAATATCTGGACTGTTGATGATTGGATCGAATGGTCAAATATAGTTTATCTAGCGGTGTCGAGAGTCAGTAAAATGTCGGAGGGTTATCATAGACTGCACAATGACTCAGAAAATCACTGCTAGCAATTGGGATGATATAGTAAGGAAAAAATTAGATGGTTATCAGCGATCTGACAAAAAAAATAAACGTGACTTTGATCATTTGATCTTCATATTCAATTTATCATGACGCTGAAACAACAACAAAATAATCACTGCGCTTGTTATAACACAATAATGATGTGGCAGTATTCGAATAATAATCCAAGAAAATTTACCGTGGATAGGATTAATAGTAGTCTCGGCCACACACGCGAAAATGTGATGTTGACCTGTCTTGAGTGTAATCGACGTAGAGGTGCTGGTGTCCTGCTTTCACAGGAGTGAAGGCGGTGGTAATTATGTATCCTCAGGAATTACTTGTAATTGTTCGCGTACAAATCCACGTTGAGAAACAGTTGAATCTAGTCTGTAGACTGCAGGTCTACCTGTGGATCTTACCACGCTGGAAATTTTATGTGTGGTCACACTGCAGATAGGATCAGTTGCTCTTTTTTACCATCTTCAAGTTCATCAGGTTCATATAAATATCTTACAGTCACATTACCTAGTACTGGTTGTTTTGAGAAGGAGTCGTGTCGTTGTACTGGTATATGTTTTTTGTGATCGCGCTGATCAGTTCATAGAAGTTGCACGAGTAATTTCATTATTTAACGCAGCTATCACACTTGGTAGTCTTGCAACCCATTCACGAGATCTCTTATCCCCAGACTTAAAGTCAGTGGATATTTCCTTCGCATATTGATATCCAAACAATCGCTCAGCAAGTGTTTCATTAAATCGCTCAACGATTGCCTGATCGCGATGAATTGCGATGCCCCCTCGCCTGATTTTGACGTTATGTTGTTTCATCATCGACGTTATTGCACCAAGAAATTCTTTGCCAGGATCAACCTGTTGTAGCTGTGGCCATCGCAGACCACCTTGTGGTCCGGATCCTCGTTGATAAATTCACTCAAAAGCAAATGCAACTTCAGTTGATAGTGGTTCTGCTTCTTTATATCTACTTGCAACGACAACGACAGTCAACGCGTATTTGTATGTGCGTGATTGGCGTCTACCAGTTTTAATAGTATCATGTGGTAAAAACAATATATGTCTGATGAACTTCATTGGTGGCGCTGACATCAAAATGTGGATACTGAATTTGTTTAGGTGGTGGTAGATAAATTTGCCATATTGCCTGTCGTGCTAACCAATTTTCAGCAACAGAACGTGTGACATTTTCTGCACCAGCAAGTTTACCAATCGCTGCTCTACCCCTCCAATATCCTCCTGGGCTATAATAAATCGATTCCATTATAATAGTTATCTATGAATAATTACCAGCCCCTAGCACTTTTTTACCTTTCATCGCAGATCTTACCAGCCAATTAGCTAGTGATTCTCTGAGAGATTTATTTTTTACAGATTTTAACGTGTGTATCAACTTCACATCTGCAATATGTCGTTGTTGTAAATCTGGATTTTTATACGCGACATCATGAATGTGGCACGCTTAATCAATCGCATTTATTGGATACGCTCCAGGTCTTGGTTGGTCTAGTTCGTCAAGTCGGATGTCAAGTCGGGTTCCAGGACCACAATAATTATATCCAGGAATATGTTTTTCTCCTGGGTATTTAGCCCATGGAGTCCCTGGTAATTTTTCCAGTGAAGCAGCGATATCACCACCTGTCTTCGTACGAGACGAAATAAATCTGTATTTGCTTGTACCACATTTCACACACTTGCCTGTAAGCGCACGCTTTTAATTTTTTGTTATTACTGTTGTTAATCCACTGGTGAGAGTGGGTGCTCTGCATCGAACACAATATAAATCCATATTATTTATTATTTATTATATTTAACTACATGGATATCACTGACTTCTCAGTGACACGAAAGCAAGAGTCAATCAAGCATCATGCAGCGCTACCAAATTCTATCAGAGCAATTATCATAGGTCCATCTGGGTCTGGTAAGACGCAATTGTTGCTTAATCTGATAATGAGATGGATCAAGTAGG
The DNA here is from genome assembly GCA_016617855.1 of Megalonaias nervosa. Classification (NCBI taxonomy): domain Eukaryota; kingdom Metazoa; phylum Mollusca; class Bivalvia; order Unionida; family Unionidae; genus Megalonaias; species Megalonaias nervosa. Next base: position 27,957 of record JAECUM010048501.1, read on the forward strand.
ATAAGTTGTATTTAGTGGCACCATCTGTAGATGATCTGCGATGCTACGACGTGCTTAAAGATTTTAATGAAGAAGCGAAGTCATCGAATGAAGACGGTAATGATATTATTGATTGTATCACCGATATTGATGAAGCTCCGTCTGTGGATGATCTCGATGGATTTATTAATAATCTCATTGTATACGATGATGTGATGCTGGACAAACAATCAAATCCAGATCGGATATTTTCACGAGGCAGACACAAAAATACTGACCTAATTTTTGTCATTCAGCGATATACACAAATACCTAAAGTTATCAGAGATAACTGCAATCTTCTGATTTTCTTTAATGGAGTCGATACGCGTACTCTACGAAACATCCATCAGACTTGGTGTTCAGGAAACATGGATATGATTAAGTTTATAAACTTTTTCTCGCACGCGCAAGTTACCCCACACGGATTTACCATGTTAAATTTACACGATCCTCGGTCGCAATATCGTACAGGCCTCGATAAAATTTCTAGTTGAGAGGCACAGCAGCAGGGAGGGCGACGACAAACATTGAGTGCACGGGTGGGTAAACAAGCACGCATAAAAAACGAAAACACAAGCGTCAAAAGATAAAAAAACAAAATGAGCTAACCCAATTAGAGAAGTCTTGGTCGATTACAGGCTTAGGTTTGGCGTTATTGACCTTGTATTTTCATTTTCGTAGGAAGCTTTATTTTCGCGAAAAAACCCTCCTAAAAATGTTGTAGGATTCGCACTCACTGTTGTTGAAACTAACCGTGTCGCCTGGGCTACCAAAGTTAAAGACATGTTTTCTCTCTTCGGTTTGGGGTAAGTCTGGCTAAATCAAGATGGAGACGAAAAACTATTTTACCACTATTTTTCCAAACAATTAAGGATTCGATATTCCAAAAGTGGCAAAAAATGATATTAACAGTTCACATAAATATGTGTATTATAACATGTAAAAGACCGAATTAGAACAGGAAAAATACCTCTCATGTCGATTATCATATTTTCTGAGGAAGTTACTTACTAAATATGGTGCTCAGAGCATACACCAAAAATAGAGAAAGGTAGGCATAGAAGGCCTGAGAGAAATAATAGGTATTGTGAATTATGCCGGAAGCATAATGTTTATTTGGCATAAGATGAATTCCATTTTGTTTGTGTTTGTCCAGCTTAAAACCATTTAAGAAAGAACTATTTAATGAAGTTTATTATCTCTATCCGTCTGTAAACAAATCTGTATCCCTTATGAGTCATAGTAATATATTAATTATAAGAAAACTTTCTTTCTATATCATTTCGCCGTTAAGTCTTTGACAATATTTGATAACTCAAACATAGAGGTACATGTAGTAACATCTTTATAATATTATGCACCGATTATATGAAGTATGTATGTATACTCAAGAAGAACGCCATATTTAACTTCTTTACACCATGGTGCACATTATACTTCTTTGTATTTTGTAATATGGGTGGGTGGTATAAATTACTGAATAAAGCATAGTATTATTATCATTACGATGTGCATTAACAGCAATTAAAAGGATGGAGACTATGCAAATTTATGAGGAGCAATTGACAAAGTAAACTTAATGAGTCGTGATAATGCACTGCGTCACGTGTTTCAATAAACTGCATGTAATTTTATTTGTCACATCCCAAAATATCCATGCAAATTTCTGTGAAGTAAACCTATTGTGCAATTGTAAGTTTGACTCAGTTTTCAAGCCATGCTTACGGCTTTACTCGTGGCAATCAAAAAGGGTGAAAATATGATTATCTAGAATCGACAGAAGCTATCGTCTTTTATTACGAAGAATTGCGTCCTATTTATAATTTGACCATATTATTTCAATCAATACAAATCTGGCGAATTTTTATTTTTTTCTCTGTTCATGAACAGCTAAGCTCTGTTTTATAAGTAAATTTTAATATATAAATTCTGTCATTGTGGAATTCATAAGGATTTGAAAAAGCGTTACTTCTCACTTTGTCTTCAACGAAATGTTTATCTTTTACAGTTTGTATGCGTCAAAACAAAAACAAGCATTTTAATATGCACGCTTCTGAAATATCATTCTTCACAAGGGTTGAAACTAACTTCAAAAACCCTTAAAGTTTATTTTTGTTTGCTTTCGTGCTCAGTGTTAGTTCTCTTAGGTAATCATCCGCTGCAACATATCTTAAGAAAACTTTGTATGGAGCATTAGAAATCTCCCATCTCTGTGCAACAAGGAATGTGAAACCAATACTTCGAACTTATAGGTAAAATATGAATAAAATCTTAAAACGTTAAATTGTTCATGCTGTCTTACTGTACTTCGGTAGTTTCCGTCAGTAAGAAATATACTGAAATTCCTGAATAATCTTACTATAAATTTAGTTATATTAACTGTATGTTTTCATTTTACGTGACAAAATAATTGAAAACATTGTTTCGCTGGGATTTTTATCAAAGAGTTGTATGTTACCACAAATTATTTTTAATATAACAAATATTATGATATTTTTTATTATTTAGTCAAATGTCACGTGTACTAACGTAGTGACCAAATGGGTTGCTATGAAAGATATTCAAGTAATATCCAAACATTTGGAAACGTTTTTTGAAAATGCCATTTTTAGTTATCTACTAGCATTTGTTAATGCGTTACCCAATTGTATTCCCTTGTTGGTTGATTGACTGAATGCAATTAACGGCGAACCAGCACTAGAATGCTATAGATCTCCACAAAAGGTGATGTGATATATAGTTCATTCATGAAAATTGGTTTACGATCAACGAGCGCTAAGAAGTGAAAACAGAGCAGTGAGATGGTGAGGTTAGTATATGAAGGATATTGATCAACGAGTAATGTAAATGGTATGTAAGCAGGCAAATTATATAAAAATCGATATTTACGATGATTGACATACACATATTGCTTAAGAGTACTCAAGCTATATTTCCAATAAATTTTAACTTGTTTCAAGAAATGCGCAATGCAAGTCACATTTACTGTATCACAAGCTGATAATAATGTCGCAACGATCGCGTGTAGGTTGGAGATCGAAACAATCTATAAGAAAGTGCTTCATGGTAAAGGTTCTCTTTCAAGAAACGCACTCGGGTGGATCTTCGCCCTTTAATATACAAAAGTGGGTTATATAAGTCTGACGTATTCTAGTTCATTTAATGATTACTTCACCTGCCTGATGAGTCTGTAAGAGAGGGGTCATTGGTCTAAGAAAGGCTTGACCACACGGAGCCTGTTATTGATAGCATCACTTCAATATACCTGCCACTTGCTAGATAAGGCCTTTTTGATGTATGGTCTAAACTATATATGGCATATTAAAATCAGATGGTTGCAGAGATAAGGCTATCTTGGCAGCGCAGTCTGCTCTTTCATTATATTTGATACCGACATAAGTGGATAGCAGTGTATTATGTTGTGAGAGATACATAACTCTGTTTAATGGGAATGTTGGTCAATAATGGGTTTTTCAACTTCCGATTGTGGAGTCCTGAAGTACTGATAATGAATCGGAGAAGATGAGTTTTGGGTTTCGATATAGTTCAGGGCAAGATCTATTGCCCTGATTTCTGCTGAAAATACCGTCAAGCAACAAATTTTTGTAGCGTACTTTCCACTAAATGAAGACTGCAGCATCCTTTCCACCATCCTTCGAGACATCGATAGAAATTCTTGTGAAGTTCGTAAATTTGGAGAGAAGTTTCTTACAAGAACTATGAAGGTTCTGCCTCGCATGTTTTCCCCTTGATGCAGAGTAACAGGTACTTTGGTTATTATAGAAACCAATAACTTGCTAAAGAAACAATCGACTTTTGGATTTTTTAAAAGTCAACTTTTGTATTGTAAAGGCTTGAAGATATTCTAATGACAACGGTAGGATTTGCATTTTGTTTATTTGTGTACAAAGCTGTTTAGTTGGGTTGGAAAACAAACACAAAAGCAGGGTTTAAAGGGATGGATCTCACTTTTATGACTTATTGTAACGATAATGTTTCTCTGCGATGCTGTAGGGGTGACTCATTCTCTCATAGTCAACTGGCGATGTCGTACACACTCCCAAAGTGAGTATTATTGCCTGATAGTGAACTTGATCAAGCATTTCAAATGTGGATTTTTGGCTGAACTACAAACAACGCAACCATTGTCCACTTTGGATCAAATAAAGGTTATATATAGGTTATGAACAACGTCTTGATCAGCACCCCAGCCATTTAGCTTTCAACGGCGGAAGGAAGGTGGGTTTTCTGTCGAAGACAATACCTAAATTTTTATTTCCGACACAAACGGTATTGGTGCTCTCCCACGCAAGTTTAGGATCATCACGTTGTCTTAGTATGCGACAGAAATGCATGCATACTGTTTTTGATTTTGAGATTGTAAAAGGATTGGCAGTTGCTCACTTCTCATCTTTTTTATAGTTTGTTGCAAATGTCTTTCAATCGTAAGTATATGTTTGGATCGATAACATTAGGAAATCGCCATATATGGAGCAATCCATACAGGGAGCCAAACACAAGGTGATGATATTAATAAAGATGTTGAAAAGCATAACATATAAAATACTGACCTGAGGCACATCCATCTCTTGTTTACACATATCAGAGAGGGTGGGGACTACTCGTACTTCGAATTTCCCATCCGAAAGAAAGTTTGATATGAAAGTGTGTTGACAGGCTTATAGACCCAGCTCGTGCAGTTCATTCATTTTATTCTGAATCATAGACCTTTTCCAAGTCGACGAAAACTGCTACTTAATATTCTATTTTTATCAACCCATCGCGAAATATATTTTAAAGTCTAACCAATTGATCGTTGGCAAAACTGCCATATAGGAAACCACTTTGGAAAAGACGTCTTGTATTAATCATTTGTTCCATCACTTTACAAACACAAATCATCCAAGCAGTAAGCGGCAATTGATAGGCTCTATGCTACCCTTATCTGCTTTGGGAACAGGTATTACCATGGCCTCTTTCAAAGTTTTTGGTGTATTGCCAGTGGTCGATAAATCGTTAAAATTTTCAAAAGAGCGGTTAGTGAGGTCTCAGTTCGTTATCTCAGAAACTGGTGTTGTATCTGGTCATCCCCAGTGGATGTATCACTAGCCATGTTTAAAGCATCCACATGCGAAAACGGTTTATATTCCTTTGTAAAACTGTGAATAATCTTATGATATTCAGGAGAGCAATTGTTTTCTGCTTGAAGTTTACGTAATTTCTCAAGTCCACAAAATATTTTCTCGTTTGTTGAGTCAGTGTGTTTAATGTTTACTGGCTTCTGGTAAATTTCGTGCCCGGGTGATGGCATTCCGATCAAGGTTTCCCTGCTAATTATTCAAATTATGTAGCTAGTAAACTTTGGCTTCAGTGTCAACACTTCCTATTTTGATCAATAAAATCTTTTTAATGTCAGCGCAATGCCTATTGCGGGGTATCAGCTATAGCGTAAGATTAATCATCTCATTTCAGTTGAAATTGTTGATGACAACTTATCCAACAATTAATAGCTCATTCATTGACTATTCGCTACTTTCCATTTAATTTTCGGGATGGAGATGCGAAATTTCCTTTGAAACTATTTTATGTTCTCTTATCTCAAGATAATGTATTTTTTCAAATAATATAATGGATATGAAGTGGTGTTATTTTGCTATAAATTAAAGCAAGATATTTTTCAAGCTAATGACCAGGCGATTTTATTTCTCAAACGAACAAATGTCAGGCTCCTGACCCAGAATATGAAACTGCTGGTCCCCGATAAAATTACTTCTCTGCGTACCCAGTTCTAATCGTAGTGACCTTGATCAAGTTGTGTTGACCAATATCCAGATATGAAGATGTATTTTCTTGTACATATCTGTATCATGTACATCATTTTTATAACAATGGCTCTTGTAAGAATCACTTCGTTAATGACATTTATAATTTATAGGTCAAAGGAATGGGATTTGTACTCTTGAATTAAGCAATATATACTTTGTACTGTTTCATTCATAATTCCATGGTCGATTTACTGAAGCATTGGAAACAACAATAATATCACGTGGCCCAAATAGGTCACTAGTGACGCGAATGAAGGTCATGTGTGTTTCTGAAAAGGGCTCCTAACTGACTTTTTGATTTGCCAAT